>BQNB010018916.1:4509-67590 GCA_026074375.1 Tanacetum coccineum | reverse complement strand
GGAAAATCTATTCGGTCATATGTTCGACGAATTATTCAAATGGAGAAAATCAAGTTGTTTTAAAGTCTTCTGTTGTTACTACTGCTGATGCATCTGATAAACGTCTACAACAACAAGATTCAACTTCATCTAATTCAACTCTAGCAACAACTATCACTACTGATGGAAACTTCGACTTGTAAATATTTTTGATCTTTCTCTTTATTTTGATTTATAAATATTTTTGAAAAATAAAATACAAAAATATAAAACCTATAAAAGCAAAATACAAAATCAAAAATTTCAAAACTACAAAAATACTCTTCTCCGACATGTCTCTCGACAATCGATAACATTTGCGCACCTAGAAATGTTGATTAATATTAACACGGGTGAATAAATGAAGTTCGAGCGAGAGTTTCAAATGCTTTTAAAACGTGTCTCTTCAAATTTTTCTCTACGACTTCTAAGTAAATGTCAGCTTAGGACTCAGACTCTATCGAAAGGAAAATGTTCATTCATGTATATTTATCCTAAACAACGGGAAGTTCATATCTTCTCGGTCTTGAGCAATGTCTTATAAACATTCAATGTTTTGAATGCTCAAGAGAAGTTCTAAGGAAAATGATGGTAAATAAGATAGATCTCACATATTTTCCTGTTGAGCACAATTTTTCAAGATGTTTTTCAAAAAGAAAAATTCTTAAATTCTTTCAAAATTGTGTGCTCAACAAACTCCCACTCCAACGTTTCACTATAATCTATTATTGAGGGGGAGTATAATAATTGGTTCATTCTGCATGCTCTCCTGTTCTCCCAAGACTTAGTTAGGATCATGTAAATTTCGGACATTAACTTGGTTTTAATTCACTAGTTGTCAAAAATTGTAAACACATATGCAATTTTTAAGGGGGAGAACAGTGAATTAAATGTGATCATTACGGATTAATAACAGAACGATCTTCAATCTATAAGTGCGTTCCCAAACCTCGCATGTGCAAAACACTTTCATAATATGGTGCATATGTGTAGGGGGAGCTTTTTGGTAACTCTGGAAACCCCCAATGTGTCTTCAATGATTTCTCTGACACGTTGATTGATTTTTTATCAAATGGTTTTATGAATCCTCATGGCAATACCCCAAAGACCGACCAACTGCTATTTCTCAAGGAGTTATAAGGCGGTTAAGGTTAGGTATATTCGTTCCATGATCTAGCCAGAATCGGAGGGATCTACCCAGGAACACTCCATTAGATAGAGTAGAAGTCCTAGGTATGATTGGAAAAAGGAGTAAAGTGAGAATAAGAGAATAGTGCCGACTGAAGGGTTGAAGAATGAAAAAGAAATGTAAGGATAAAGGGTGTAAATAAAGAAGCCCTCCATACAACTTTAGGAAGAAACTGAGTCAATACATAATCTATCGGTAATCACAAGATGATTCTGATATTGAAGACTGACATCATGGACCCAGTGATGCAATGCACAACCCTCCCTAGCCACTCAGAATCTCTCAAAAGATTTCTGTTTTATTTCTCACGGAGATCAACACGTTGCTATCGGCCTTCTCACTCCGAGATCGTTGATATTGAAAAGGTGGCAGTCCGCTCCAGCCTCCGTTTACCAAATAACAAATGTGCACTTATAGAGTCTAGAGCCAACGAGATCCATTAAAATCTCACTAGGACACAAATTCCAATATACAAAATGTCGTACATCATTATACAACATTTGGTATCATAGAGTCCTACGCATTATCCTTGAGATAATTGCCAGAACATTAGAGTGATACTCTTTAGTATTGACAGTGACGATGGAAATCCTTCTTGAGCCAACATCAAACAAGCTCTTGGTAGGTGGCTTGCGAGATTCTATATGAATCAAGCTTGTGTCAACTGGATATCGGAAATGGTCCCGTATATGAATTGACGACTCAATCAGTCAGAAAGTAACTAAATGATTCACTCTTACCGTGTTGTTTGCTTTGAGACGCTCCGATAATGAGAACAAGCAAGTACGGTGAATCTAATGCAATCGCGTTAGAGAATCCAACACTTTGAGCTGGAAACCCTGTCAAGGAGATTCTTCTATTTTGAATCTACCTGATCACAGGTACAGTAGTCATACTGTAAAACGGTCCTCACGGAACCGAAGGTTAACGTAATCGAACTTAAGACGAATGACAAAGCCATATTCGTCCATACCTGTTATTTATCACTAACATTAATTTTCAGGTATAAGTGACGGCGTTACAACCTCATTCCAGTTAAGTCAAGATTCAAGACCTCATGCTCATGATCCATATAGATGAATTCATGATGAAAGCTCAAGTACATGTTTCTAAGTCTTCCGCAATCTCTGATGTACAAGCACTTCCTCAAAAGAACATCATTGACAAGATTACTCATGTAGTTCTAGTAATCGTGCCAAAGAAAATGTTGAGGGAGATTGTTAGCAAGTTTTCAAGACAATGAGCATGAGGGTAACGACACAAGATCGCAAGGCGGCATAAAGATTCAAAGATAAAGATTTAAGAGATCTCAACAGTCAAGACAAATCAAGGCCAAAGACCACGATATCAGTATTTTGTCAAAGTATATCAAGTTAAAGATCAAGATCCATGATCACAAGCATGCAAAAGGAACTTCAAAAGAATTCCCAAGACAACAAAGTTCCAAGACTAAAGAACGAAACAAGAAGTGAAGCCTTATGCAATGACCACCCCTTAGGGGGAGATTGTTAGACCTATTATATGTGAAGTGATGGTCATTAAGACTCCCGAACCTTGTATTAGTCTATTATATGTTCCCGAGAATTCTAGAATGCTAATTGGGCTTAGTTACGAGCTTTAAGCCCATTAGAAATCAAGCCTAGCCTTGGAAGCCCACTTAAACCCAAGGCTAGCCCATGTATACAACTATATAAAGCCCTCTCCAAGTGTGGAGAGGGTGTTGCTTATTTTTACTTTCATTAATGTGTAGCCATTTTCTTTTGTTTATTTCTCTTTCTAAAACATCATTCTCTCTCTAAATTTGCAAGCAATTTCGTATGTGTTTGATTGTGAAGTGATAAGCTAACACCTTATGGATCAAAACATAAGAAATCTTGATGTTCTTGGTAGTTACGAGTTTTAGCAATGGAGCGAAAAAGATTTTGGAGTGTTTGTGTTTGTGACGTGAAGAAAGAAATAGTGTGGGGGTGTTTGTTATTTAAAATCTTTTAATTTTTGACACAAATGCCCCCAAGTTTATATCCCTTTGCATTTTTCTTATAAGCTTTTTCTAAGGCATAATCTAGTTTAATTTTTGGCACAAATAGTCCCTAAAGGTTTTGTAAACTAAACTAAGCCTTACATTTTGCTATTAAGTCCCTAAAGGCATAAACACATAACATCTAAAGCTTAAATAAGTTAAATTTAATTAACTCCCCTTTAAATATTAATCCGTTATTGTTTAAAACCTTTTCCTTTTATCACATGATGATTTTTGAAAAAGATTAATTGACATTTTCTCTCTCTCAAATAATGACACGTTTCCTAGTTAAAGAGCTGTCGTCATTGTTTGAGTGGTCAAATGCCTTGAAAAATCATTTTCTGATAAAACTTTGAGATGATTAAATTTATTTTAAAATCAACACCTTAAAAAATATAAGATTTCTTTTATTTTGACAAATAAATGCACCGATACGTACATTTATTGTATATAGGAAGCACGTGTTGTGTTACAAAGTAAACATAAGCCTTTGTATGAATATAAAGTAGTTCATACCCGAGAAAAATAAATTTCCCGTTATGAGGTCAATTTTCTTTTTGACGAAATACTTGCCTTTAAGTTGATGACCGGGTTGCTATCTGAAATAATAGCAAGCCATTTGACATGTTTTAAAATATTTTGAACTTCTGCTCGAATCTCATTTACAGTCTCGTATCATTATTGAATGATATTTCTAAGGCCGTAAATGTTATCGATTTTTAGAAAACATGTCAGAGATGATATATTTTTGTATCTTTTGATTTTTAATTTTCTATTTTCTTTTTGAAAAAATTATATTAAATGAAAAATCTTTTTGTGTTTTTATATTTTCTTATATACATATGATACATAGGATATAACACGAGTTACCACCATTACTCGTCCTCTTCCTCTGCTAGACTCTTTAACGTTTCATGAGACATGCTTTTCATACCTAGCTTTTCGATCAAGAAGTTGAATCTTTCTCGTGGTAAAGCTTTTGTGAAGATGTTTGCAAGTTGATATTCGGTTCTGACAAGGTAGAGTTCCACTACTCCATTCTCTACTTGCTCTTTAATAAAGTGGTATCTCACATTAATATGCTTGGATTTTGAGTGTTGAACATTGTTGCAGCATAAAGCGATTGCACTCTTGTTATCACAGTAAAGAGGAATCTTGTTGAATTTAAGCCCATACTCTGTTAGTTGTGATCTCATCCATAAGATTTGAGCACAACACCCAGATAAAGCAATATATTCCGCCTCTGTGCTGGAGATAGCAGTGCTCTTTTTCTTTTTGGATGAACAACTAACAAGTTTATCTCCCAAGAATTGTGCACTTTCAGATGTGCTTTGTCTAGTATCTTGACACCCGACGTGGTCTACATCTGCATATGCTGTTAGAGTAATGCAAGAATATTTTGAATACCAAAGACCCATATCAATGGTTCCTTTCAGGTATCGAAAGACCCGCTTAACTGCATGTAAGTGCTTTTCGGTAGGTTTTACCTGATATCGGGCACACATCCACACTACAAATACAAGGTCTGGTATGCTGGATGTAAGATACATTAAGGAGCAAATCATACCACGGTAATGTGTGGGATCAACTGGTTTCCCTTGTAGATCTTTATCCAGTTTACTTTTTCCCACCATAGGGGTGTTAATGGGATCACTAGATAGCATACCATATTTCTTTATTATTTCAAGAGCATAATTTGACTGGTTAATAAAGATGCCTCTAGGACTTTGAGAAATTTGTAATCCTAAAAAGAAAGTCATTTGCATCATCATCGACATCTTAAATTTAGAATCCATTATCTTAGCAAATTCATCACACATAGCAGGTTTAGTAGAGGCAAAAATTATATCGTTGATGCGTGTTTTTACAAACTTTAAATTTATAATAACTAGAAATACCGATTATGACTTAAAAATACAACACGGGCAAGTATACCTTTTCGTATGTAATATAATATTAGGTAAGTCCAGGTCATTCCACGGGATTTGTAGCAATTCATAGATTGTTTATGAAGTAACAAAGCTAATTGATTGTCACGGGTCAAATAGCCTAAACGTGTGTATAAAGCAAGCAAGAAACAAAACATGATCCACATAACATAATAGATAGAGATAGAGCAAGACTTTATATAAACAAAGCATACAAGTCATATATGACGTGTAATCATAATAACAAGCAAATCTACTAATGATAACATAGAATCCTTTCGGCCTATATACTACATCATCACGAGTGCATTAAGAATAGTTTATATGAAATATGGATATATAAGCATTTCTTCCAACCCGGTCGGTCAACATAAAGAAGGGTCTTAAACATTATTTCACTTAGTTTGTTTATTAATTTACCACACAATTCTCACAAGTATAGTATTGATTCGTGACTCAAAACTAACCACTACAACTACCCCGTTCGGCCTATGAAAGTTGCAATGATCAATCAATAGATAAACAAGGATCCAAGTAAAGATAACATCGAATTCATAAACATTCATATTCATAAGTCATAGCAAAATCATCCAAATATCATATCATGTTTCACATATGAGAACAAAGTACCAAAAACCAATATTTCGACTATAACAACCACCAATCCCAAAACTAATAGTTTCATGATCAACCAACAACCAAATGCTCTAAGATAACCTGGAATATACCAAGTAACTTCTGGAAATCCGCAACATATCACCAAATGGAGTGTTTGGTAACAAGGTTTATGGTGGTGAACTATGGAGAATTTGGTGTGAATCCTCTAAGAATCAAAGTGGAAAGTGTTTAGATTCTGGAAATGGATGGTATGTGGTCTAGATATGGTGTTAGAACTCTGGAAATTCGTAGTGGTTCATGGTGGTGAGAAGGGGTGTTTGGATCATTGGATCTTAAGATCCTCACCATTCCTTCCTCCTCTCCAAAGTGATTTAGAGGTTGTATGTTAGAGATGTGTTGGTGTGTGTGTCCTTAGAGTTTTAGGGGGTATTTATAGGGTAAATTTTACTTGGGGACCAAGCAAAGGATGAATGTGGTCGATTTTGAGGCTAAATTCATGTTTTTAATGCATCAGACTGAAAGTGCGACGCACATTTATATTTGTGCGGTGCACTTATGGTGTTAATGCGGTCAAAGTTATTATTGAACAAAAGTGCGCCGCACATTAGGTAAAACCACCACACTTTGGGAAATTTTCAGCACTTGGCCTTTTACAAGGTTGTAGATAATTGAATTCTCTTTGCGTGGCCGCTTAAACCAACTAAAACAGAGTTCGTATGACCGAGTTATGGCCAAAAACAGTGAACAGGTGTCGGGAAGCATTCCGCTTGAGTTATTTCTTCGTTTAAGCTTCAAATCTTCTTGTATTCTTTTGTTTTTTTCCACGACACGTATCTAGAACCTACAATGACAAATATATTCTATTCTATACCAAAAGTTCTTATAATTAACCAATAAGTATACATAAAAGCATTGATAACGCATATAAAAATATGTATAATTTGAGCGTTATTAAACCCCCCACACTTAAACCTTTGTTTGCCCTCAAGCAAATCTAAGAAAAGAAATTTAGAAATAAAATTCCTACATGACAAGACAAGGAAATTATATATATATATATATATATATATATATATATATATATTTTGATATATATTTAAAAAAAATTATTAGGTGTGAAATTATCGAAAATATTTTTGGTTTTTTAATAAATAAGCGCAAAAAGCGCAAACACCCCCCACACTTAAGGGTTTGCTTATCCTCAAGCAACATAAAGAAATAAGCTTTACAAAACAAAAATATAATTTTGAAAAATATTTTTGGATTTTTAATATGTGAAAACAGAGATATTTGATAATACCCAATGATCTTCAAGCTGTAATAACATGACTAAGCACCTCACGGATAAGGAAAAGTATAATTCACTCAAACACTCGTATATGATGTAATAAAGGGTAAAAGGGAAATCACACTCAATTTCTCAGACATGATTCATTAAGTTACCATAGGCTTGTACAAGAAACAAAACTACATCGACATGGCGTAAGCACCAATTATAAATATCAAAAGAGGACTTTTATTCGGGTTATAATGTTAAGTTAAGGGTTAATAAGGGTGTGGATATGGCATGGGAAATATATACTGAATATGATTTTATAATAATACATGTCGACAAGTCCTAAGAAACCCATGTTGCTAGTTATGACAATCCACAAACCCGCGAGGTGATCGAATCTCTCATCAATATATCCGGCACATATCATAATACGTCACAAATGCCAACAACAATCCAACTCTTATTCATCACTTTTTTTTCTCTTTTTTTTTTGATTTTTTTTTTCACTCCACCTTTCGCTACAAACTAACAATTCCCCCCACACTAATGTAAGTGTATCACGACAAGAAAAAATTAAACACATCAAAACGGTGATCAATCTTCATCTTCGTTGAAATGGCATAACACTCATCATAAAATGCGAACAAACTATAATCAAGAATCAACCAATCATACCGAGTAACTAGCAGCCAACCATTATGATTTTTGAGAAGGGGTAAGGCTAGGTTAAAGGTTATACATTTTTGTATTTTTTTCTTTATATTTTTTGGATGAGAAAAATGAATAGACTGGCTCAGCGGGTTAAACTAAGGGTATCTAGCATTAAAGATGAGTGCTACAGATGGGTTTTATTGGGTGGTTAGATAATCAGTGTAATTAGCTAAAAGAATAAAAAATATGTAAATGGGAATGGCTAAATTTAGGTTAAATCCTAAGATAGTCATCTTTATCACATAAAAATATCAATTATCACACTGAATGTATCCTATCTCACCGCGGTCTCGTAATGATTTAACAAGTACAAGTTCTAGAATCAATAAATCACCGACACATTCATATAATTTTTAAACCGATACCAATGCTCCAGAAAAGGCGACAAACTACAAATACACAGCCGCAACGACGGATGAGACACTTGCAATTGCATTCAAACCTTAACTCGAGAAAGCTAAAGGCAAAAATTATCTTAGGTATCAAAGATGGATACTTGAATTCCTTAAGATCTAATCCTTACATTTTTTTGGTGATTGATATAAATGCACAAGTAATGTCATTGATCCCGAGTCGGATCTGCTTTATCAATCGGGGCACGTCTCTGATTTCAAAAACTGTATTTATTAACTATGTTTTATTTTAATATATTAACCTAAGTGGCAAAAGATTTAAAAATAAATTAGATTTTTAGATTACAGAGGGCGAACAAAAGTTTTACTTTTAATAATGAGTCTGATTTTCTAATTTATTTCCCCCCACACTTAAGTTGAGCATTATGCGTAATCAGAAAACAACTTAAAAGTGGGATAATAGGAGAAATAATTATAAGAGAAACGAAACTTCCCGGGGCTCAAAAGTACTTGGTTGAATTCTGAAAGATATGGTGCAAAACAGAACGCCATCATGAGCATGTGAATTCAACCATATATAATATTATACTCTGAATATATCATTCTCCAAGCGATAAGCATCACCACCAATCTAAGCTCCGCTTGTTTTGTTAATCTGCTAAATAAACAAAACTACGAAAACCGTAAAATACTAAAGCGCACTTTCGTAGGCAACACGGTTGCATTTAGCGTATGCAACAAGCTTTTAAACCTCTCGGTGGCCCGAGTGGACGAGTTATAGTCTCGTGAGGGTTTCCAGCGAACACACCCACAAAGTTCAAAAACATGTTTTATATTTTATATATATCTTAATTTATACACAATTTACTAAACAAACACACATAAAATCTTTATGGATTTTTAGGTTTTTTTATGAGTTTTGGTTTAAAGACAAATACATATCAATACATAATTATTATTCAAGGTACGAAAACTTATAACTACTAACAAAGAAAATCACATATAGAGATTAAATATTTTTAGGTTTTTATTTTTTTTACTTTTAGCACAAACACAAACACACAATAATTATATTACGTAAAAGAAAATTTTATTTTGTTTTATTGTTATTATTTTTTTTCTGACCAGAAATGCGTTGCACTTAAAAGAAAGTGCGGCGTACTTATAACCCAATTTTTTTATTATAATTATTTAAAATATTCAAAAATACTAGCGCGGCAAAAATTATAAAAGTGCGCCACACACAAACACGAGTGCGGCTGTTTTATTACGATAGAAAACAATTTTTTGTTTTTTTATCACACTTTATTAGTTACGAACACATATATAATCGCATAAACAAACACAAGCAAACACAAACAAACACACAATAAACATATACAAACAGAAAAAAATTATGTTTTATAATTTTTTTAACACTTTTTTTAATTTTTAATTTTTTTATCATATATACGTACATGACTCAAAATAAAACATGCAACACACATACATAACAAAAACTGACAAACAAAAAGCATGGTTTTATTATATGAACAAGAGCATGCCAAAATCGAAATGAAGCAAGAATTAAAATCTTTTTGGTTTTTTATTTTAAATGACAAACTAAATATTCACAAATATGCAAGGTGTGTAATTAAATAAACCATGATTTCAAATGATCACATGCCGAAGACTAGCATTTTGGGGGTTTGTTTGGGTTTTGGTTTTGGCTTCAAATCAGATTCTGCTGGTGAAAATTCTGCAGAAAGTGCGGCGTACTTGGTGTAAGTGCGGTGTACTTTCTTGGTTTTTAGGAAAACCGGCACACAAATTGTATGTGCGGCGTACTTCCTGAAGAAAAATGATTTTTTGGCTCAGTTTGCATAAAATTGTATGGCGGGTTTATAAATTTTGATTTGTAAAACAGTACGGCGATTTTGGTGTGAAACCGGCGCTCCACAGGTATAAACCTGCAAAATAACTAACAAGAACAGGGGAAGTGCGACGCACACATAAAGATGTGTGCCGTACTTTCTGCAACAACAGGCATATTTTAAAAACACGTAGGATGCACAAGACTAGCAAAGAATCTGTAAACAGCTAAACAAATCCCCGACAACGGCGCCAAAAACTTGATGCGTGTTTGTACAAGCTTTAAATTTATAATAACTAGAAATACCGATTTTGACTAAAAAACACAACACGAGCAAGTATACCCTTTCGTATGTAATATAATATTAGGTAAGTCAAGGTCATTCCACGGGATTTGTAGCAAATCACAGATTGTTTATCAAGTAACAAAGCTAATTGATTGTCACGGGTTAAATAGCCTAAACGTGTGTATAAAGCAAGCAAGAAACAAAACACGATCCACATAACATAATAGATAGAGATAGAGCAAGACTTTATATAAATAAAGCATACAAGTCATATATGACGGGTAATCATAATAACAAGCAAATCTACTAATGATAACATAGAATCCTTTCGGCCTATATACTACATCATCACGAGTGCATTAAGAATAGTTTATTTCAAATATGCATATATATGAATTTATTCCAACCCGATCAGTCAACATAAGGAAGGGTCTTAATTTTATCAATTTACCACACAATTCTCACAAGTATAGTATTGATTCGCGACTCAAAACTAACCACTACAACTACTCCTTTCGGCCTATAAAAGTTGCAATGATCAATCAATAGATAAACAAGGATCCAAGTAAAGATAACATCAAATTCATAAACATTCATATTCATAAGTCATAGCAAAATCATCCAAATATCATATCATGTTTCACATATGAGAACAAAGTACCAAAAACCAATATTTCGACCGCAACAACCACAATCCCAAAACTAATAGTTCCATGATCAACCGAAAACCAAATGCTACTAAGATAACCTAAAATATACCAAGTAACTTCTGGAAATCCGCAACATATCACCAAATGGAGTGTTTAGTAACAAGGTTTATGGTGGTGAACTATGAAGAATTTGGTGTGAATCCTCTAAGAATAAAAGTGGAAAGTGTTTAGATTATGGAAATGGATGGTATGTAGTCTAGATATGGTGTTAGAACTTTGGAAATTCACGGTGGAGAGTGGTGGTTCATGGTGGTGATAAGGGGTGTTTGGATCATCAGATCCTAAGATCCTCACCATTCCTTCTTCCTCTCCAAAGTGATTTAGAGGTTGTGTGTGTTAGAGATGTGTTGGTGTGTGTGTCCCTGGAGTTTTGGGGGGTATTTATAGAGTAAATTTTACTTGGAGACCAAGTAAAGGATGAATATGGTTGATTTTGAGGCTAAATTCATGTTTTTAACGCATCAAACTGAAAGTGTGGCGCAAATTTATATTTGTGCGGCACACTTAAGGTGTTAATGAGGTCAAAGTCATTATTGAAGAAAAGTGCGACGTACATTAGGCAAAAACGCCGCACTTTGGGAAATTTTCAGTACTTGGCCTTTTTAAAGGTTGTAGATAATCAAACTCTCTTCGCGTGGCCGATTGAACCAACTAAAACGGAGTTTGTATGACCGAGTTATGGCTAAAAATAGTGAACAAGTGTCAAGAAGCATTCGGCTTGAGTTATTTCTTTGTTTAAGCTTCAAATCTTCTTGTATTCTCCCGTTTTCTTCCATGACACATATCTAGAACCTACAATGACAAATATATTCTATTATATACCAAAAGTTCTTATAATTAACCAATAAGTATACATAAAAGCATTGATAACGCATATAAAAATATGTAAAATTTGAGCGTTATCAATCGTCGACATAAATTTATACCAATAAGATGTCGCTTCCTACTTTTCTAGTGAATAATGTTGGATCGACTGCACCCTTGGAGAATTCTTATAATTGTAGAAAGCTAGACAACATATCATACCAGGCGCGTGGAGCTTGTTTAAGACCATAAAGTGCCTTTTTAGCCTGTAGACATGATTTGACTTGTCTGGATCTACGAATCCTTCCGGTTGAGAAACATAAACCACTTCGCGTAGTTCACCATTTAAGAAATCCGTTTTGACATCCATCTGATAGATTGTTATGTTCTTGGTGGCAGCATTAGCAATGAATATACGAATGGCTTCTATTCTGGCAACAGGTGCAAACGATTCCTCGAAGTCTCTTCCCTTCTCTTGTCGGTATCCTTTAACAACTAATCAAGCCTTCTTTTTGAAGATCCAATTCAATTTGATCAACATTACGAGATCTGGACACGGTACTATTTCCCATACTTACAGCCTCTTGAATTCATGTATTTCTTCTTGTATTGCATCAATCCAAGAGGGTTCGAGCATTGCTTCTTTATAAGTCTTTGTTTCAACTGAAGTGAGAAAGGCATTGAAATAACACCACATAGCGTCAGTCTGAAGTTGCTTTCTGGTGGAAACTAAGCGAGAAGGATCTTCGATCACATTTGCTATTAGATGATTTTTGTCCATTTACCAAGAAGTTCAAATGGAATGTGAGATGGCCACACATTAGATGACGATCCTTGAAAAATTGAGCCTTCATAAAGAGTTTCATGAAGTGGATCATCATTAAAGTGTAGTGTTTTTGGGGATCCTTCAACACCTTGAGATATAATTAGAGATTGTTCTTGTTCTTGTGTTGATGGGATACTTGTTTATGGTGCATCTTGGTCAATTGAAGTTGACACAGGTGAATCGGCTAAATCAACAGCTCTTGGTGTATCAGCTACTTAAACTGGAGAAATAACACTCGGTGGAGGATTGAAGTATTTATCGAACATGAGTTGGAACAAACGATCCTAATCATTTCTAGTTGGTGGATAAAAAGGTTGTTGAGGAATAAGGTTTGGTACGAGTCCTGAACTGGATGTTGCAGGAGTCATAAATTAAATCCTAATTCCTGAACTGAATTATTCAGAAGCCATTGCTATCAGCTCATCGAACGTTACATGAATAGTTTCCATGATTTTTTGGTTCTCCTGTTATAGATTCTGAAAGCTTTCTTTGCGAGCGCGTAACCAACAAAAATACCAATATCGGCCTTTGCATTTAGTTTACCCAAATCTTCACTATCATTCGTCAGATAACAGAGTGAACCAAAGACATAAAGAAACAATAAATCTGGCTTCTTGTCATGCATCAGCTCATATGGAGTTTTGTTGTATCAGAGACGGATCAGGGAACGATTTTGGGTATAACAAGCTGTATTGATTGCTTCGGCCCACATTATAATGGAGCTTTTGAAAATATCAACATTGTACGAGCAGCTTCCACTAGAGTCCGGTTTCGTCTTTCGAAAATGCCATTTTGTTAAGGAGTGCAAGCAACAGATGTTTGATGCGAGATGTCGACATTTTCATAAAATTCTATAAGGGTGTGATTGACAAATTCAGTTCCATTATCTGTTCTAACATTACGGACTATGACACTCAAACAAACTTGAATATTTTTGATGCATTTGATGATAGCGTCAGGAGCTTCATCCTTTGATCTCAGAAATTTGACCTAAGCAAATCGTGAGTAATCATCAATAATTACCAAGATGTACTTTTTCCTATTAATGCTCTCCACACGCATCGGGCTACAAAGATCCATATGCAGAAGATGGAGTTTCTCTTGGTTAGTGTCTTCAGCTTTGGGTTGATGAGAGAATTTCTTGCTTTTGCCTATTGCGCATGCTGAACACAGATGATCTTTCTTAAATTTAAGCTTTGGAATGCCTCGTGCAAGACCATCTTTGGCTAGCTTATTTAGAGTACTGAAGTTGAGATGAGATAACCAATGGTGCCATAACCAGCTCTTAGTCTTTGAAGCTTTTGATAGTAAACAGATCAGAGAAGTCTTTAGCATGTCATAAAGATAAATTGTGTATAAGTTTGTGTCTCTGGATCCTGAAAGTAGATCAACACCGTCTAAATTCCGAATAAAGCAAGTGTTTTTCCAAAAAGCAACTTCAAAGATCCGAGTCACAGAATTATCCAACTAAAAACAAGTTATGTCTGATGCCCTTTACATAATATACCCTTGAGATAGTTACATTCCCTAGCTGATAATCACCGTAACCCATAATCTTTGCAATCTGGTCATTTTTGAATCTAACAGTTCCTAGAAATTTACCGACGAAGTTCATAAGCTGAGAGCGGTTTTCTGTCATATGTTTTGAGCATCTAGAGTCTAGATACTAGAGAACAATCTGGACAACCTGTCATTAACAAGAGAAGAAGAATATGGAACATCTGTTGCATTGGATCCCCAGGAATGATTGGGTTCCGAGTTGTTAGCAATCCTAGATTCTATAATCTTAGATTGTTTACTCGAAGCTACATATTTTACTTGTTTGGGCCTCCTGCTATAGACTTTAATCTCTGGATTTTGTGTTTCAACTGATTGAGAAGTGGTTTCCTTAATGGGCACTACTTTACTGGAAATGATCCTAGTTAAAGGGCATGAGTTACCAACTAAAGTGAACAGTTTTTCTGTAGGTTTCCACTTATATCCTATTTCAGTAAACACTTTACCCGTAGGTTTCCAAATATTATGCTGTTGTCTTTGCTTAGCAGACTTAGATTTAGAGCACACATTCACATCATTTAAAAAATTAAGGAAACACACATCATGATTTGCATCAAACATACATTGTTTACATTTAACACAAATTAACTCAGAATTTGCATTTAACATAGTATGCTTAACATTTGCATCACAAATATGGTCTTTAACACAATTATTTTTATTAGAACTTAAATTAGCTCTCCTAAGTTGGACTTCTACTTTATTCTTCATGTTGCTACTTGGTGTTTGCGAGATCCTATCATTCTTTTTATTGCCTATAGGCTGTGATCTGCTAGCACTAGTGGACCTCTTCAATCTTGTAGAAAGCAACACATGTGTATTAGAATCTGGTGTTTTGGATGACTCTACCTGTTTATGAATGTTGCTCGAGGTTCTGAAAACCTAACTTTCTTGACTTTGTTCATTGGTGTGACAACAACCAATTTCTCACTGGGTTTATTCGCAGTAGGGCATGTGTCTCAAACATAAATAAGTAACTCTTGAATTTGTTTGGCATGCTTACAGGCAAAGTCTAACGCATTATCTAAAGGTTGTTTTGTTTTAGCTTGCTCGACTATTCCTTGAAGAATATCTGCTTGTTCCTGAGTGTACTTAAGATAGTCTATGTGAGCGTTCCTATTTTTCAATAACCTAGGAGCTAAAGGATCTAAATCAAGTGTGAACATTCTTAGAGCAATAGTTGTGGCATTAGTTATTGTGGTGGCATTATCAAGCACATTTTACCTTTTAATCTCCTTAATTCTTTTTGTAATGTTGTTGTCACAAAAACCTTTTCTTGATTTTAACCTTTTAAATTTGCATTTTCCATAGACTTAGAATTCACTTGAGCAATCAAAGAGTCACAGTGTTCCTTAGAAAGAGCACGTGTCTTTTTAATCAAATCAAATTTATCTTTGTAAATCTTTTTCAAATGCTCAAATTCTTTATGTAAACGCTTGTTTTCAGAAAGTAATTTGGCCACACTACATTCCAGTTCAATGTTTACGGTCTTAATTTCATCCATATTATGTTTGACTTTCTCCTCCTTGTCATTTTCTCTCATAGATTTGATATGTTCCTTTAACTTACGAATGGTAGTGTCTTTAGCTTGTAGCTAAGCTTTTAAATCATTATTTTCAAAATATTCTAGAATTTCAAGAGCATTTTGATTATCACAAGATTTGTCTTTTTGAAAAATTTATTGATTAAGTTGTATGTCAAGTTCTCGAGAAATGCAATGTTTTTCAAGTTTTGAAAAACTATTTAAAAGTTTAGTATAAACATCTCGTTCAACTATATTTTTCTTTTTGACAAGCTTAACTTCAAGATCTAAACACTTGTTAGAAGTTTCACTACTTTGGATTTCCAAATTTACAGAATCACCAAAAACAGCAGTAGAATTCATCACACATAGCATAACATCTTGAGACATGATTTGGTGTAAGAGTCGATCATTGTCAAGAAAAAGTTCTTTCTTATAAATTTCAAAACACTGTTTATCTATAGAACACTGTTGAACAACAGCTTCTATCTGGTTAAAAACTGTTTGTACTTCTGTTACCTCATTTAGAAGATCTTTATAAAAAACTTTGAATATGTCTTTTAAGGTCTTTAAAAATGGAATAATTTCATTTAGAAAAACAACTTTAGCGTGTTCAAACCTCCATTCCCCTTCTATAATAGCATAAGGTGTAATCCGCTTTTTCACCATGATGTCAAACTTGCCAAGATGGTATTTAAGCTGTTTAAGGCTTGTATTTACCAGGCTTACCTTAGGACGTTCCTTAGGAGCCTCAATTTTGACGGGTGAAATATCAGATTGGTCAGTATTAGGGTGTGAAGTTTGTAACCAAAAAGTTTGTTCTGCAGACAATTCTTGTTGTGGAACAAAACGTTTACCAAAATCTTCAGACAATTAATTTAACTCAACATAATTAATTGGAGTAGTGTTATTTTTTTTTGAAATTGGATCGTTTTGTTTTACAAGCATTTTAGATCAACTTACTTCTTCCAAAATCAATGTCTCTTCATCATCAATCACAGGAATAACAGCATGTTGACTAGATATTACACTACCATCATACAAGGTTGGCTTAATCCTTTGAGCTTTCTTGAGATAAAACTGATTCTGATAACCAAGAGCTTGTTTGTGAGTGTCATCATAAAAAACTTATGGCTTTGTTCACATGTGCACTGACCCACTTTATAAATAATATTATCCACTTCCTTTATTTCTTTTCTAAATCAATTTCTTTGTCCATATATTTACTTTCTTTTTCTTTGGATTTATTTTTGAAAACAGTAAATGTTTGCAATAAAGATTTCTTTTCCTTGATTTGATTAGAAAGATTTTATTCAAGTGAGTCAATTTGCTGCTTAAGTGCAAGTTTTTCCTTAATCATATCATCCATTTGAGAATCGATCATTTTTTCACGAGTGCTTAAATCAATATTAAGTCTCTGTTCAAAAGTTTTGACAGGTTCTTTATATCTCTCAAGCTCAGCCGTTAAGGATTCATTATTCTTTTCCTGATTAGCCTTTTCCCAATTATTTACATGATTAATCATTTGTTCAGACATTTGTTCAATCACAGATAATATCATTGAATCTTGTTGTGTATACAAATTAATATCTTGAATAGCTGCCTGTTGTGTTTCTTGCAAATATTAAGAACACAGAATGATATTGCTATCACTTGTTATCTCATTATCTGGAAAATCAACAACTGGTGTTTGTTCAAAATCATGCATGCATGCACACTTTGATTGTCCAAATCCTTATGATATGATTCAGAATGAGGTACCTCTGAGATAACATCTGAACTATAGTTGGAAAGATTGGCCATCAGAACTGCCTTTGCATTAGAGATATCATCACAGTCAGAATCATAAGCATCTAGATCCTTAGTCTGGAAAGCAGCATTGTTTGATATGGTTGTCTGAGCAGCTTGACTATCTGGAATGCTTGGATCTGCAAGAAATGCTAGTTTCTCTTCATCCAATATTTGACCAGATTCATGTGCTTCGGCCAACGTTGCCTTATCCTTAAACCATACAGCGTTTCTTGGCCTCTTAGGCTGAGTACATTTCCTAGCCATGTGTCCTTCACCTTGACAATTGTACCATTTAACAACCCTTACTTGCCCTCATGCATTATTTCCCCCAGAACTAGTAGCATTACCCTTATAGCTAGTACCAACATAACTTTGTCCTTGCCTCCCTTAAACTTGTTGCACAATAACCCTGTCGTCTTAAATAGTGGCCTGGTTTCTCGAATTAGAGGAAGTTTTAAGTTGATTGTTGGTTGAAGGGAACCTTGAAGCAGCTACAGCTGACAGGAAAGCCATTGCCTTATTGAGATAGGCAATTAGATCATCTCCTTGAGTAAACACAAGAATAGCAAGACCTGAGTCCAATTGAGGAAACTCAGTCATTGGTTGAGTTGAAACTTGAGGTGAATGATAAGCAATTTGTGGAATAGATGAGGTTTGATGATCCATATAAGACTGGTATTGTTGTGATGGTGGAACGGATGAATGACTGATTTGTAGTTGAGATAGATGAGGTGCTGCATTCATTGGTGAATATGATTGAGGAGAGTGGACTTGTGGAATCATTGTGTTTGTTTGTTGAGGAAACTGTGTAGTGTTATATGGAGAATGATAGTTGGTAATGTGAGATGGTGGTTGATTGAAATTGGCAACAAAGGCAAGAGGATCTTGGTATCGTTCACGCATCAAGCGAGTTTCATTTGCATGTGCCTCATGTTGTTCAAGATATGAATACAATTGATCATAGTTTGTAGTATGCAAATCTCTAGCTAACTTCACATCCGTCACAAATCTGCTCCATTCTAGCGGTAGACTGTTCAGAAACTTTGTATTCACTTGAACTGGTCTCATTGACATGTTGATAACATTCATGTTATTGATTAGTTGAGCAAATCTCCAGTAGTACTGATACAATGTTTTACCCTTCACAAATGAAAACTTATCAAACTCATCATACAATTTACATTCCCTTTCTTGTAATGACAATTTTGTGCCTTGCATAAGAAGCTTAACTCGGTCCCATATCTATTTTAAAACTTTATGATGATTGACAATGGCATACACATCTGGTGGAAGGTCCTGAAGAACAATGTTGGTAGCTTTAAGATCACAATCAGCTTGAAGCTTCTTTGTAACTGAAAGTTCTTCATATTTCTTTGTCCTAGTGGTTCCATCCTCTTAAACAATAGTAGGCCAAACAAGTGGACCATTTTGAACTGAGTTAAGAATCATTCTCCTGTTCTCCCTATTTTCCATGTATAGTTCCATACGACTCTTCCACGAGTCATACATAGATTTCTCCAACATGGGAGGACGGTTGTCCGCACCGGCAATGATCATGAATTCTGCTAAAGTTGTCATTTTGAATTGATTGATTAAATGAGAAAAGATACCTTTTTGATCATTCAGTGATCAGAGGTTATTATGTTAAGGTGATGTTTGTTTAAGTGATGAAGTAATGAATTACACAGGATTTTACAATTCTTGATAAAACCAGGAAAATAATTTAATATTTCATGGGATTTTACAAATCAAAGAAAAAACCCTATAAATCACCTAATGGAGATGTATAAATCGCCCAAGAGAAATGGTATAAATCTCCCAATGGAAGTGTATAAATCACCCAAGAGAAGCGTATAAATCACCCAAGCAAAGTGGTATAATTCTCCCAGGAAAAGTGGTATAATTCTCCCAGGCAAAGTCGTATAATTCTCCCAGGCAAAATGGTATAATTCTCCCATGCAAATGGTATAATTAGCCTAGAGGAAAAATGGTATAATTCGCCTAGTTGAAAAATAGTATAATTCGCCTACTAGAAAAATGGTATAATTCGCCTGGTATAATTCGCCTAGAGAAAACGTATAATTCGCCTGGTATAATTCTCCTAAGCAAACAGGTATAATTCTCCTAATAGACTTCGAAACCCATTTTTTTAAAACACTTAAAGACACACTTTTTGACGTTTTTACTTGATTTTTCTTGTACAACTTACTATCCTAATCCTAGTAGAACCTTAAAAACATAAACTTTATGGTTTTAACACAAAAAATTTAAAATCAAGATTTTGAGTACAAAACCCTTTTCGAACCAAAAAGACTCAAAAAGAACAAGTTTTTGATTTTTTATAGGTTTTTATTATACAACTAGCTTATACTAAGATAGAATAAGAAGAAAGATGAAAGCTTTATGGTTTTTGAACACCCAAAAGATGAAAATCTTTTGTGATGTTCGAACCAAGTGACGCAACAAAAAAACCAAAATAAAACACGTACAAAACCTTCTAAATCACCCATGGCTCTTGATACCAATTGTAGAATATGTGATTTATCTAACCACTTAACCAATTAATGAAGAACTAGAAAGAGAAAGGAATGGAAAGAAGGTTTCTAGTGAGAGAAAAAAAGAGAGAATATTAGATTAAGGTGTGTGTAAGAAATGAAACCAGCCAACACCCGCTTCAAGCTATGGAGATGGTACTTATCATATTGTCGCGACCTACATAGGCCTTGATGGGCTTTTTATGGGCTTTGGCCCATTTACCTTACTAAGGTTCCAAAAACTATTTAAGACCTACGAGCTACGTAATTTAGGAGTGATCGAGTCATTTCTCGAATACTAACAATTCTCAAAAGGTAGTCGAGGACTTGAAATTCCTACAAATCGACACAAGCGGGATGGATCCGGTTGACGCGACTATCTTCAATGCGCAAAAAGCACGAATCTGGGCTTTTCTTCAACCACAAAACTAGTTTACTTTATGTCTTTTTATGTTTACGTCTTTTTTTAGTTTACGTACTATGTTTTTTTAATTTATTTAATGACTTTTTTTATTTTATGTAATGTATTTCTAATTTTAAAGAAATTTATTTTAGTTCAATTGTGTATTGATTATTTATATAAATAAATAAAATTCTTCACGGCACCACATTTTGTAGTACCAACTAAGGACGGGAGTTTTGATGCCAAGTAAAAAAGTGGTGCCATGGAAAAAAGAGATGAGGTGCACCACTTTTTCTCACGACTTGAAGCCATGACACTAACTGTACCTGATGCTCTTACCTTTAGAGCATTAGGTATGTGACTCTCTACATCTTTCCTATAATCTTAGATTTATCTCCTGCGACCAATTTAGCATAATAGGACGACCAACATTTTTTTTCTCAATTTTCTTTTTTAAATTCTTTTAACAATAAAATTAAAATTTTGTTAATAATAAAAAATATTACATAATAATTCAAATAAAATTAAAAACATTACAATAAAATTCAAATAAAATGACTAATTATTGTTGATTTGCTCGACGCCAAATGTGTTCCACTAAATCGGCTTTTAAGCTTAGATGAGTTGTTTGTCGTGTATCTCTCTAATCATTTGTAACGTTTCTTCATGCGTTCATACGGGATCATCATCATGATGCTTCTCCTCTGGAAAAATTACCGGAGAGATCGCTTGCTCGGAATCTTGTAAAATTATATTATGTAATATGACGCATGTGTACATTATATCCGCTATTTTACTTAGCGTCATCCCTCGAGCCGGTTGTTTAGTTATACCTTACTTTTTCTTTAAGACACTAAACGCGCGTTCCACATCTTTCCTTGCTGCTTCGTGTATGGTCTTATTGATAACGTCAAAAAGTTTATACTTTTATGTATCAAAATCCCCATTGAAATGCTCATAACTGTTATAATTCTAATTGAAATGTATACTTACATGCTTTATATTTCACTTGTAGGAAACTATCAGCCTTGGAGCAGAAAGACACAAGAGTTGGATCGATGAATGCACAAAATGCACAAAGTACAGACTCCAGGAGAAAACTACGGCGTAGTTGCCCCGTTTAAACTACACCGGAGCTCAAAGATGGACCAATACATAGAAGGAACTACGGCGTAACTCATCTCTTTAGCTACGTCGTAGTTATGATGAGTCATCAAAGCTATACGTGCTTAGGCATAACTACGACGTAGTTCACCCTTATAACTACGTCGTAGTTAAAAATAGCTATTAAAGGAAACGTTGAGTCAAAAAACTACAACGTAGTTCCACACTTACAACTACGCCGTAGTTGGCTCGAAAAGTATAAATAGAGGCCTATATCTTGCACATTCGTATCATTCAACACAAAGGAGTTCTCAAGGATCATCTAGGGCTTCTATAAGGGAAAAAATTTGGCCACATTCATCAGTCCAATGGAGAATTCGCTCTTTATTCATTCTTTGTACTAAACATTCATCACACAGTTTGTAAGATCATAATGTTTATTCAAACCAAGAATTTCTTCATTATTTATTATGCTATCTGTAGTATGAGTGGCTAAGCACCTTAAGTGCTAGCCTTGTTATGATATTGTTACAGTTTTAATGATTATTTCCTGATTATCGTTTTTTTGGATATCCTTGTTGCCTGTTGCATGGTCCCTGATGTAACACCTCCAAAATCTGGTCGTAGCGGAATGGTAACAATGGGGTGCTACTTCATAGTCCAAACGCACAAGTCATAGAAAACGACCTCAAAAGAGACGTTTTATAAAATGTCACATTCAATTTAGTAAAAATTTCAGAGTTACACAGGTTCCATTTATAACGTATTAGAAAACATTGTCAAAACGTTTGTCAAATAGTACTCAAGTTATTAAGCCTTCAAAAATATATATATCCACCGCGCGACTCGGATGCGCCCATATGCTCCACTTAGCAAAATAGTAACCTAAAATACATGCAAAACGTCAACAATAATGTTGGTGAATTCATAGGTTTAAGTAAAAAACATATTGAAATATTTAAGAAATATACCAGAAGAAAATGTAGCGTTACAACATTTAAAAGTGTATTTCCGAAATCCAAGTAGTGATTCAGTAATTAAGAAGTATTTAAAAGTGGACCCAAAGACGCAGTAAAGGTGGACTAAGTACATAATCCGAAGTCCCAAACAATAATGTGACCAAAGAAACACTTTCCATCCAGTCTAAGTATATATTATTTGCAACTAAAGCTCATGAAACCGAACCTAATGTAACTCAACAATAGATTGGAATGCCCACAAAAAAGGATTTCTGCCAAACCATCCTAGAAAGTAATACCATCAAATGTTCAATGCACCATGATCAGCTTGTGACCACCCCAAAGAAAGGTGGGGATTGTCAGTCCCGATCGATCTATCCACAACACTCAAGCTCACTACACTAGCAATAACATGACGGTTCAAATGATAAACCAGGGACTTAAAGGTCGATAAGGTACATAGCAATATAACAGGCATTAATATCAGGATAGCATACAGATTGAAAACAACACTTGTGTGTCCGAAGTAAAAAAAAAAACATGCATAGCAAATCAAACTTAGCAGTTCAAAGAAATCAACCATGTAATAAAAATTTTGGTAGGTAAGCCAGTAAAAGCTTTAATTAAAATAGGCCAATTATACGCTTAGTAGTAGTAATCAATTGGGTAAAATGAGCATGTATTATCTCGACCCCGAAAACAGTTTATGAAAACCATTAAAAGAGAAAAGGTGGGGCTATGAACTCACAAAGTATTGAAAGGTAATTGTACTGTAGTAAAATATATGAGTTTGTAAAAGAGCATGTATTCCCCTCGCGGTTCATAAAACAATTAAAAAGATTGAAATGGGACTATGAACAACACCTTGATTAAATGATAAACAACAAGTATATCAACAATAAAAAGGCGCATCGGAAAAATCGTCGAATGCAACCTATTTAATTTAAGGTCGTATAAGTACTAATCACATTGAGTAATCTCTACCATGCATAAGTCTATTTCGCTAATCAACCATCTAAATTTTGAGTGAAAACATATTTTATAATTGTAAAACATTTATAAATCTGAACTAATGTAATTATAGTTATTCCTGGTAGGGTATTAAGTTACTCCTGGTAGGTTGTTAGTTACTCCAGTAGTTATATAGTTATTAACTCACTTGTAGTATATTAGTTACTCCTGGTAGTGTTATTACTACTGGTAGTATATTAGTTTACCTCCTCGAAGTGTTATTATACTAGTAGTAAAATAGTTACACCTTGGTAGAGATAACTACATGGTAGATATTAGTTACTCCTGGTGGTTATAGTTAATACATTCTAATCTGACCGACGATAATGACCCACTAATCACATTTTCCATGACTCGGGTTCTAAAAGAATTTATGCTAAACGAATTTTGACCAACTTTCTAGTTCTGTCCGAGACCCGAAACTCGACCGAAATGGCGAAAAAACACTCTCGCATCAGATCTATGCATGTATTAATTACCAAAAAAGCCATATATGCCCCCGCCTTCACGACCGTTAACACTCCTTTTTAGACTTAAAGAACCTCGCGGGAGTAAAAAAAACAAAGTAAAAAAAAACAAAAAAAAAAAAAAAAACAAAATAAAATAAAAAAAAAAAATAAAAAATAAAAAACAAACCACACAAAAAAAATCTAAACAAAAAACTTCAAACAAAAAAAAAACAACCAAACCACCAACCACACCCCCACCCACCCGGCCCGACCTACCGAACGAATCTCATGTTTCGGCCGAAGCCGAAACGGACCAAAGTGCCGCAAATACCATCTTAAAATCCTGACATAAACCACCACTAAACAAATGCTGGTATTTTTTATACCATCGAAAATATACCTCTCTTTTCCGCTCTTACACTTTTTCGTTATAAAAATCGTTTGACAATTTCTTACCATTTCGGAATCGACGTGAATCATGACTACTATAATAAAAAAATTAAAATAATGTGTTATATATCACGAATTTTTGGACAAAATCTTTGAGCGTGACCTTGTTGAATCCATTTTTAACCTTGCTTTTATACCTTAACTAACTTTATTATTTAATCACTTTTTACACTAAGCTTAATATGGTACAATACTTTCTTCTCATCCGCTTTTATAAGATATTAACTATATCTCAACATATATAATAGATGTGCCAAAATGATCATTCAATAAAAACTTCATTTACATGTTAAAAATCCTACATGGTGATTCAAGCTACAATAGAACTAACATTATATATGCAAAAATGAATATTAAAGAACTTAAAGGGTTCCTAGATGACAATATGGTGTTAACTGATGATGAGATCAATGAATCTAAAAACCCTGTTAGATAAAAAATCCAAACTTGCACCAAAGAAAACAAACACTAGTTTTACTTAAATAAAACTTAGCTTCCCTTTTCTTATTAAACTTGAATATGTTAGCCAATGCTTGGGATCAACCTTAGAATATCTTAGGATAGATGTGTACAAGTATGTATGGTATGTAGAAAAATGCTACGGATTGTGTTGGTTTGGTAGAAAGCCGTGGCTATAGAGCACAAAAAGGGAGAGTTTTGTTGAATTTTGGCTAAGTGTTTATGTGTATGTGTGCTCCTATCTCTAGTATGCATATATATATAAATGTCTTGGTCAAAAAGATTGAAATTGTTGGTCAAGAAACATAGCTCATGGTCTTAAGGAAGGATGTTGGTCAAGGGAACAAAGAATGGCTAGGTTTAAATGATAAATTGAAGTACATTGACCAAGGTTGTAGTAAGATTTTTGTGTATCAATTGACTCAAATGGTGTTGTTGCCGTTTGATATGTAGAAGCAAAAAGGCTTCTAGAAGTCTTTTGTTACTTGACAAATTATCTAGTATCATATTATACTAGTTACAACTTGTATTTTACAAATAAATGATATCAACTTGCATGAAATTGTGTATTGTTTTATTTCCTAGTATACAAAGTGACTAGAAAAATTTTACAGGCTAAAGTAAATAACTTTAGGTATTTGGTACAATCGTGGGTATTTGTTGAAGCGTAGATAAATTAACGTGCTTCCGGTTACGCCTAGACGTACTTTATCGCAAACTGAAATAATTTTACATAACCAATAAAAATGAATGAACAATGACAATAATTATTCTCAAAATAATTATTCCCAAAACCTTAATTGGATGTAACCCTTTAACCCGTTTGATGCCCGGTTCACTGATAAAAAATACGGATTTTACAGACCTGAAGTTTTGGTAGAGTTGAGGGTATGTTCACTCCTGTTAGGGCTTTATAATTAGGCTTCATTGTTGAATTAAAGGGGTTAAACAGGGTACTAGGGATAAGGTTGACAGAACTTTCCTTAGTATAAGGAGTTTGTCCCAAAACCCTCCGCCTACAGAAGTATAGCACACTTATCATTTTAGAAACTCTTTTAGGAGGGTTTATAGCTGAGAAGTAGGATTATCGGCATTAGACAGGTCTTCAGGATAATTGGGGGTTAATCACTATAGCCTTGATACTAAACTTCCGTAATCTGCGGAAGATTGAGATCGTAGGATATATAGGACATGTTTCAATGTCAATTCGGGCCTGGTGATATTAGAACCACCATAATACACGATAACATAGACATTACACTAGGAAACACCATTTCAACTGTAACAAAGGAGTAACTAGGCTAGCACGTTCCTCTCCTTGACTAATCTTTGTATTTTAAATAATACTTTCAATTCAAATTCAAACCAATTTAAACCGTGACAAATTCAAATTAAAACTAAATCACTTAGCCCTTGGGATGACCCCAGACTACACTATACACGATCGGGTTCTTTTCCTGTTAGTGCGTTGTAAACCATAGTGAATCGAGTTTTATAAATTTTAAACTTGAAATTTAATTTTAAAAAATTATATGCATCAAGTTTTTGGCACCGCTGTCAGGGAGCTAAAATTAGTTTACTATTTGAATTCTTGTATTTATTTGAACTAAAATTCATTTGTTCTTAATTTTAGGATGGAGCAGTACTTGGCGTTGACTTGTGGAAACCAGGCACCGGGCGTGGTTAAACCATTTAAAACAGCTCAAGAAGATCCATAACTTCAAACAAGAAAGTGATGAGACATTGTACCAAGCGTAGGAAAGGTACAATGTAACAATCCGTAATTTTTGGATCGTTGTTTAACCTCGTACTTTTACTATTTATTAAAAAAAACTTCTTTCATAAAAATGTACTTTTACGAGTAACCGGATAGGTTATCCCGTGTACACAGTGAAACGTACATTAAACGTGAACCCGACTCTAGACTAAATATTAGTCTCAATGCTCTATGCATTTTTATTATTTTACATATGTACATTATACGTTAGTATTTTTATAGAAATAAGGACCATTTGTGGAATATGGTTAACGAAAAGGACCAACGGTACAAAGAATTTAACGATAAGGACTAACAACCATTTAAATGCAAATTTACCACTCTACCCTTAATGCCTTATAAGCATATTCTCCACGGAATTAAACCACAAAAACACACGTATGTGTATGTTGGCAGAGTTATGGTTAGCACATTAGCTTTATGAGGGAAAAATATCTTAGCTCGTTCCTTTAATGAAGAATCCTCTTAAGAATTATCAAATCAGGTGTTAAGCTTAAAGGATAATCAAGAAAGGAGTTATGGAGTTTTGGAAGAATCATAGAAGTAACCAAGTTGTTATAATCAAATCAATCCCCATCAAGATAAGATCATGTCTTTGTTTATGTTGAAATTAAGAGTTTATGTTAATTAGAGTTTTATGTTAATTTACGGTTCTATGTAATCCTAGCCTTGAATTAAGATGAAACATGATTTAGACAATCATGTTGATGTTAGATTATGTTAAGAATCAAGTTGTTGAATCATGGGTAAAAGATTGGCAAGAATTCATGTGATGATTAGAAGTTATGAATGTTGATGTTAAATAAAGGGGTGTTTGGCTAGAGCTTAAATTATCACATAAATAAGTAATTTTGGATTAGGGACTGAAGAATAATGACCTAAAAATCTCTAATAAGCTGTGATATTAGTTTGGTAAAGATTGGGATAGCTTATTATGGGTTTTGGGTCGTTTTGGACATGTTTTAAATTGGGACAACATAGTGTGCAGAAATTTACACCGACTTTGGAAAATTATAGAAAAATAACCTTAGCTCCGTCGAGAGTGTGTCTTACATATTCGGAAAGGCGAAATAGTCTATTTTCCAGCAAAAATATTTCCAGGTCATGAATGTAAGTTTAAATGGGTCAAATTAAAATATTGCAACGCGTTGCAGAAATTCTGCATAAAAAGAGAGTTTTTAAAAAGTGTTTCTTGTAATTTATTCAAGCTCATTATTTTAATTTTCTAAGATTTATATGTAATATACATTCTATATATTTATTTGTAAAGACTTGGCATTGTACTTAGTTTTTGAATCAATAAAAGCTTGGTAAAACATGATTTATATTACATTTGGCGGGACAGTTTGTGATCAGTAGGTTGATAGTGTATTCTGTAAAAATCTATGGACCTTGAGGCTTAGATAAAAATATAGTGATGTAGAGCTATGTTTTAGCTTCGATTAACCGGGTGGCACTCGTCATGACGATACTAATGAATTAATTAGAAAATAAACGGTGAAAGTGGTCAAAAACTGCACACCAGATTTTAATGGGTTATAACTCTTAAAATTTGTATAGTAACCACTGTTGGTGTAAAAAGAAAAGTTGTAGAGGACTCTTTGACTTAAAATTAGCAAGTTGAACCAGCCCTAACGGATTTACTGTTTAGGACATACAGACATTTTAGTCAGACTGTTGTAATCTGTAAATCTTCCAGCCTTGACATTTGATAATATTTTGACCATTTGACCTTATTTTATAAAGATCAAAGTGGTCAAACCCACATAACGGATAAATAGACTCATTTACCTTTCTGTAGACGTAAAAACTGAATCGAGATCATTTACGGTTTAGGAGATATAAGCTTATGAACTTGGACATTTTTGGGCCCAAATATTTTTATTAAAGTTAAAAACTCTAAGTACAATGTTATATTCTATATAAAAACTTTATAAACACTTATTTACATTTATTCGTGTAGTATTTATAATAACTAAGACGCGACTTTCTTTTTATGTTGCTTTTAGGACTCTACTCGGTTTCTCGACGTTTTATTCTCGATATATCATCGTTTTGCATAAGGTGAGTTCATAGCCCCACTTTTACTCATTTAACTATTTTATAAACTTCTTGGGGGAGATGCATGCTACTTTACTTTTTACATATGGACGCAAGTGTTTAAACTGTATGCTTATACTGATACTATTATTGCCTAAGTACCACTTCTGCCTTTAAGTCCCCTATATCGTGAATCGATTAATTACTTTTTGTGATGTAATCGCGAATGATGTAAATAGATCTATTAGGACTCACAATCCCTGTCTGGGTATGCAACAACTAATACCATGTTAAACGGATGCATTTAACATTTGAGGAAATACTTGGGTGTTTGGCAGAACGTCCAGTCTTGGGGCACGAATCTGGATAGGATTTGCACGTAACGTTAAGGTTTTGGTGTCATGAGCTTAGCGCAATAATACATGCATTCGACTTTCGAATGTGTTTCAATAGTCAACTATTACTTGAAATCTTGTGATCCATTAAAGTGCTCGTTGAAGCACCATATTGATTTCTGAAACATTATTTGGTTTAATTAAACATTGCTTTACTTATAAAACCTATGAATTTCACTCAACATTATTTATTGACCGTTTTTAGCATATTTATCTTAGATCCTTAAGGTATTAACTCGAAAGGAAGTCGCACGACATATTTTTGAAGACTTGCATATCGTTACCATTCGATAACTTTTCTTTAAAACCATTTATGTAATGTATATCTGTTGGGAACTTGTAATTTATAATCTCTGAAATTTTATTATATATTGAATGTGTAACTTTTCAAAACTTCTCATTTAGAGGCCGTTTTCTGTAACTTGTACTTTGTGCTATGAAGTAATACCCATGGTTGCCTTCTGCTGCTATCCGAAAATCGGGGGTGTTATATATAATGACCTCCTATACAAGTACCCAACACACGATCTGAATATCAACCAAAAGGTTAACATCTTCTATAAAGGGTTAGACACCATGACTCGCCAATTAATAGATTCCCAAGGACCGATACCTAATAAGACACCTAACCAAGCATTGGAAGCAATCCAAACTATGGCTGACCATTCACAGAAATGGCACGACGAGTCAAATAGTAGGAAGGTGAGCAGTGGTAGCTCGGATGATATTGCAGCAATTGCGAATAAATTGGATAGTCTTGGGCGTGATATGAAGAAGCTTAAGGAGAATGTGCATGATATCCAAGTAGGATGTGAAACATGTGGAGGAGCTTATCTTAACAAGGAATGTCCACTTTGTGAAGATGTAAAGAGCATTAAGGAAGTCAAGTATGGCAAGTTTGGGCGATCTTTTCCAAATAATAGCGGGAACGGTGATAGGTATCGAGTAGGTATACCGGGATACTACACACGTGTTGATAATCGTCCACCTTTTAGTGAAAAGATGCCAAACCTCAAAGAACTAATGAACAAGCACCTTGAGGAGTCGACACAGAGAAGAGCCGACATGGAGGATTGGATGAAAAAGCATCAGGAGAGCACGTACATGAACATAAGAAACCAAAACGCCTCAGTAAAGAATTTAGAGACACAAGTTAAGTAGATGACAAAGGATTATCAAGCAAAGACTGCTAATGAGGTACCCCCATCCATCAATTAGGCAGTACAAGGCGGTTTTTGTAGACAATGAAGCATCGAGAGATGAAACCTCTTATAATGGAACTAATGAACTTCACAGAGTATCTTTTATTTCTGATGATAATATGCAGGTTTTTAAGAAAACGAATGAATGGCAATCAAGAGTCTTGCCATGCCAACTACCTCTGAAAGAATTAAGTCCAAGAAGTTTCACTCTTCCCTACACTATTGGTAGTTTGAATTTATATGCAATGGCAGATTTAGGTGTTAGCGTAAATATCATTCATACTCAATGTTTAAATGTTTAGAACTAACTAGTCTAAAAGAAACTAGTATGTTGGTTGAAATGACAGATATGTCAAAAAAGGCACCTATGAGAACAGTGGAACATGTTCTTAATAAGATTGATAAGTTCGTGTTCCTAGCTGATTTTGTGATCATAAACATGTTAGGAGATCCTACTGAAACTATGATATTAGGTAGAACCTTTCTATCAACTATTCATGCCCGAATAAATGTTTTTCATGGGGAAATTTCTCTGGGAATAGGGGAAGATAGGATTCTGTTCGATATAAATAGAAACATCCATCACCCTACCGATCCTGTCAAGAAGGTTTACATGGCCAATTATGTCCAAGAGGAGGAATAGTTTAACCCTTTAGAAATAAGTGAAGATCTATTCTTATATGATTCCCCCTTGTGCTTAAAATTCGAACAATATAACCACATGTATGAAACTAATCAAAACAATGAAGATACCATTGTTAGTGATAATGCGCAAGGATAGTTCAGAGGATGAAAAGGGAAGACAAAGATGGTTGAACCTGGAACGACAACTTTAAGATTGCATTATTATAAACTGATTCAGGAGTTGAGTAATAGCACATTTAAGTTGTGGCCTACCCGTGACCTAAGTTTAAGCGAATGCAATGGTGGGGATACAATCTACAGACTAGATGAACGAGGAGCCCTAAAGCAATGGTACTACCATCGTGATAACGAGAGAAGAGACATCAAGGGAAAAGAAATGTTGTTTTCCAATTTTCTACCAATAAGATACGGGTACACAAGATAGATGACACAACCAGGGCAACGAATGATTTGCTGAAAATTATAAACATTGGAATTATGGAAACACCTCGTTGCCATACCTAGGGAACCACACCATAGCTCCTGGAAGGACTACTAATCCGGATAACATGGAGAATCTAATTTTGAGCATAAAATCCTTTTTTCCTAAATTCCACACAGGAACACCATAATAAACCTAGACCTCAGGATTATTCATTTAAGGAATTGATGACATCAAATAACGTCTATTTTATAGCATCATTTATCCCATGTTATTAACCCATTTTGTATAGTTATTGCAAACAATTGTTACTTAATCGTTTATATTTGAGAATTGTAGTAATTATGGAGTAATTGGTGAAAGATAGCAAAAGACGCGCATTTTGGAGCTCAAATGAAGATATTTTGAAGATTACTATTCTAAAGACCAATACGTCGTATCCATCAAGGAAGATACGGCGTATCCGTGCCTGCACTCAGCAAAGACCACAGAGGAATAAAGTTCAATACACCGTATCCAGAGGACTCAATATGCCGTATTCAAGATATGGAATCAATATAATATTCTAGAAGATATCAACCATGGTCCCTACTTCAAGAAATCCCTAATACGCCATATCTAACTCTTGGATACGCCGTATCCAACCGACTTCCAGACCCTATAAATACAAAACTCAAAAACGAGTTTTAAGGGTGCTAAATCATATTCTCGATACCTAAACCACAAAAGTTGATTTTCAGAGGAGAAAAAGAGCAGAAGAGGTCGAGCAACGTATTCAATTCCATAGAAGACAACGTGTAATTCCATATACTTTAGTAATCGTTCAGTTTTTGGTATCATTCGTTAACTCGGTTAGTTTACCTTGGCTAAATAATTACTCTTGTATTTATTATGATGTTTGAAGGCTAATACCTTCGGGTATTAGCCATTATTATGAAGATCTGAATGTTTGGTATTTGTTTATCTCGATTTCTTGATTTATCGTTGAGTGCTTGTTTATGTTTATCAATTTATACTTGTTTACGCGCTTTTGTATGCGACCTATCATTCAACTGGATCTAGTGAAGCGGACCAAGCAGATCTAGAGTCCAGGATAGCTCTCCATTTAGTGATTTGTACATCTAGGATCATAGTTACAAAAATATTGTCCTTCTAAGTCTGTGTCTAGGATACGCTTCGGGCTTAACCAGGGGTTTAAATCCAGTTTGATTGGATAATTTGGGCCAATGGGTTAATTGATAATCGTTGTTGATAAAGGAAAAAAGGTGGGGAACCTAGATATTTCATACATGGTAAAACGTTTTTGATTTCCAATGGATTTTTGGTTTGGACCAAGTGGAAAACAACTAGTGTATTTTATACCGCCCATTAAAGCGGATTTAAGTGGGGTAAAAAGTCTTCTATTGGAGGGATAGGGGGGTTTTACAAAGATCCCACCATTTGGCTTTAATCCCTTAAGATGATTTAATTTCAGGGAAAAATTGGATGTTATGTGGGATTCTTTAAATTGTGAACCTAAATTATTGTGTCTAGGTTTTTAGGGTGGAATGGTAACGCCTAAGTCTTTAAGGAATGGAAATATGCACCTCAGAGAGAAGGAAACATAAATTGCCACTAAATTCACAAAAACAAAAAAAACCCAACGTTGTAAATCAGATTAATAATGGGTTTAATTTTACCGTTTTTCTTATTAATAAGGTTCGGGGGGGGACCGGCTCTTTTATTCTTTTTGTTAATTAGCTTGGCCAAGGGTTTAAATGTGCTTGAAAAATTGATTATAGGGGGACCACCCCACCAAAACAAAAAAAACCGTTGCAAGTTTCTTTTCAAGGGACGAACAAAACCCATTTTTTCCCGTTAGAATTGGGATTTAGGGAAATCTGGGGACCCATAGGTTTAAAACATTTAGGTTTAGAAATTGAAAATAGGTGGAAATTTACATGAGAATTAGATAAAACCCAAAAATATTAAAATTTAAAAAATAAAATTGATTTTAAGAATTTAACTCGCTTCAAGTGTTTCAAAAAAAAAAACCACCCTACTTTACCATGAAAACTACTATCGATCGGGTTTGCTCTTACCCGTTTTATAAAGGTGTTGGTTTTTTTGGTTTTTGTCGGGGCAAAATTATAAAATTTAAAAAACAACTTTGAAAATTATTTAAATATTTTTACCAAAAAACAAAAAACGGGGGACAAAGCCACCAATCAAGTTTTTTTGGCCCCGCCGTTTGCCGGGGGAGGTTGAAAATAAATCTTGATTTTTAAATTTTTTGTTTATTTTTGGTTTTTTAAATTAGTGTTAAATTTTAGAAATTAAGGTATTAATTATTTCTTGCGTATTTTAATTTAAATTTTGTTTTTCGTATTCTGGTTTTAAGTTCGATTACGGGGCGTTTCATCTTAGCACCTTTAAGATTACGGGGGGGGGCTATTTTTCTGTTTGAATCTGTCATTTAAACCGATGTTATTTTGCCCCCCCTTTTGAATTTAACGGGGGGTAATTATTATTTTTCTTTATTGAATACGGCATATTTATTATTTTCCTTACAAATCTATTTTTCTAGAATAGCTTTACTTTGCATGATGTCTTAGTTTTCAGGATCAGAATCTAGACTCCGTCCATATCTTTTTAGCTACCCTGAAAGAAGCCTGACTATTGAAGAAATATTAAACAAGTTCATTGACGAAGGAAAACAAGAACACGAGGAGACGAGGGCATTCATTTATGACTTCCAAACTAATAACGAGCTCTTGTTTAAAGAAAGGAATAATTCACTAATTGAGCTCAGATTTGGAGTACAAGAGTTATTAAATGTAATTAATAACGTTCCGATAATAGATTGCGATGTTAAGGGAGTAACTACTAGAGGTGGAAAACTACGACTCAAGATGTTCATGATAACGACACTAATGTGCCACCAAAAGAGTCTGTAGTAGCTGAACCCAAAAAGCCAGTCGGATTAAATGAGAGTCCTCACTAATGATTAACCTCAGATAACCAGTAAACTGGTTGTTCAAACATCAAATGAAGTACAACCATCACCAGTTCCTTTCCCCAGAAGATTGAGAAAAGAAAAAGATGAAGCTCAACAGAAGAAGTTATTGGAAAATTTGAAGCAACTCCACATCAATTTACCTTTCATCGAAGCATTAGCTCAAATCCCAAAGTATGCTAAATTTCTAAAAAGTTTGCTAACTAACAAAGCCAGACTGGAAGAAGCTTGCAAAATCATTATGAATGAAAGATGCTCTGCCGTATTATTAAACAAGCTTCCGTCAAAGGAGAAAGACCCAGGGAGTTTTACTATTCCTTGCGACATTGGCCAATTACATATTGATAATTCATTAGCAGATCTAGGAGCTAGCCTAAGCTTAATGCCATACACGATGTACAAAAAACTTGGTTTGGGAGAACCGAAGGCTACCAGAATGAGTTTGGAACTTGCGGATAGGTCAATCTAATATCTGAGAGGAATAATCAAAAATGTACTCATTAAAGTTGATAAATTCGTCCTTCCCATAGATTTCGTTATCCTAGATATGCCCGAAGACTCAAGAGTTCCTATAATTTTAAGAAGACCATTCTTGGCAACTGCTCGAGCTATGATTGACGTATTCAATAAGAAGATAACACTAAGAGTGAGGGATGATGAAGTAGTCTTCGACATAGACCAATCAATTAAAAGACCAACAACTGAAGACGATGAATGTTATAAGATTGATGATTTGGATGAGACGATCAACGAAGAAACTCAGGAATTACTGGAAAATGAAGAGTCTGACTCTTTTTTATCAAGGGGACTGGAAAAATCAATTAATCAATCAGACCTTGAATGCTGTGAATCTACCAGTAGCAATGAGAAGAATGGGGCTGACTCATAAAAATCGATACGGCGTATCGACTCTGCCAATACGCTTTATTCAGTTTAGCAGGCAACTATAAATAGCGATAACGTTAAAAGCGAACACCTTTATTCGGCTAGTGTTAACGAGATCGATGAGAAGAAACCAGAGCTGAAGAATTTGCCTCAACATTTAGAGTACACATACCTTCATGGAGACAGATCCTTTCCCATTATTATCTCATCCGAATTGTCCGAAAAAGAGAAGGTTTCACTTCTACAAGTATTAGAAAGACGAAAAGGAGCAATTGCTTGGAAAATGTCGGATATCAAGGGAATCAGTCCGTCATACTATATACACAAGATTTTGATGGAAGATGACTACAAACCGGTCATCCAACCCTAAAGGCGTCTAAATCCGAAGGTCCAAGATGTTGTGAAAAATGAAATTGTGAAACTACTTGATTCAGGGCTAATTTATCCAATTTCAGACAGTTCATGGGTTAGCCCTATTCACGTTGTGCCCAAAAAGGGGAGGGATAACTGTAGTTTTAAATCATAATAATGAATTATTCCCTTCCTAAACAGTTACTGGATGGAGGGTGTGCATTGATTACCGTACACTTAATGATGCAACTCGAAAAGACCATTTTCCACTTCCTTTCATTGATCAAATGTTAGAACGTTTATGTGGGAATGAATACTACTATTTTCTTGATGGATTTTCAGTATTTTTCCAAATACCAATCTCTCCGGAGGATCAAGAAAAGACTACCTTCACCTATCCTTATAGGACTTTCGCTTATCGACGAATTCCGTTTGGATTATGCAATGCTCCTGCCACTTTTCAAAGATGCATGACAGCAATCTTCCACGACATGGTGGAAGACTTTATGGAAGTTTTCATGGACGACTTCTCGGTTTTATAAAAACAAGTTATCAAATACTTCTGATATAAAAGGTTTATTATTTTTAACAGATCCTACATATTTTTAGAATTCCAAATCAATAAGAATCGTAATTTTTCAATCTATGACGAAGGAGTTATGAATTATGCGAGTTTATACACTTAAATGTATAAAAATACTTTTATAAAAAGTTATTGTTCATCAGGAACATTTATTTTTGGAAAACATCAAAAATAAATAGAACTTTCAATTACAAAGACGTGCTCGAAAGAATCGCTAAAAACGGAGCTATAACGAATAAAATACGACATTTACGGGTTTTACGACAACTAAAACAATTTAAAAAATAATTTATATATGGTTGTGAACAGTAAAAAGTATTGTTCACCAGAGGACATGAAATACAAAAATGTCATAATTTGATACGTCGTCTTAATACGAAAGCGTGGACATAAGAAACGTAAGAAACGGGCTTAAAACGAAGAAATTGCGTCGTTTTTACTATCGAACTATTTATAAACGTTTTAACTTTATTAACATGATTTCACTAAAACGATTAGATGGTGATTGAGCTATATAGAATTGTATATGGTAGTAGCTATTCATAGTACTTAGTACTTATACGACCTATAATTATTTAGGTTGCATTCGGCGTATTTGTGACGCATTTTCAGTTGTGATTTATAATATCGATTCACCCACTCGAGGTGAGTTCATAGCCCCATGTTTTTACGATTTCTATAATTTACAAGTTTTGGGGTGAGAAACATGCTTTGTTTTATAATTGGACGCAAGTGGACATTTTATATATTGATTACGTTTTGCCTAAGTAGCTTGAACCCAATATGCCCGGTATCATGAACTGTTAATTTCTGGTTTGGAAGCGCGAGTGTTATAAATAGATCTATTTGGGATTGACCTCCCCGTTCGAGTGATTAGCTATTACCAGGAACAAACGTAATAGCATGTCGAATTTGGGATGTTTCGGGTTGAACATCATCATGGGCAATGTAGGCAATATTTATATTGTATTCATACATGTCTAGCTTCAGTGTCATGAGCTTAGGGAAACGTAATGGCATTTTGTGATATTTATCACGGGGAAATCTTGCTGTCCGAATTTATACATATATAAACCTATGAATTCACCAACTTTATGTTGACCGTTTTAAGCATGTTTTTCTCAGGTTAATAAGGTACAAGAAACAAGGATACATTGGTGGTCTACATTGTGGAGTCATTTCTATAAAGATTTACGTGCATCACATTTTGGGGATATTTGTCATGTAGAAAATCTTGCATTTTTCATGAATGAACAAGTTTTAGCGTTGAGATTTTGTAACAATAATTTATTAAATCCAATGTATCATTTTCAGACGACACGTTTAGTGGTCGTTCTCTCATGTCTTGTGCAATGTTATTATGAAGTAACTGATGTTCGTCGTTTTCACAACGCGTTTATCAAATAAAACACTCCGATATATAATATATATATTTATAAAACATACATATACGTATACTTAAGCTAAGTATCATACAAATTATTCTTAGGAAAGAATAATAAGTAATCAACACGGGTATCATTCTCCTCGATGAGAGGTGAATGGAAATCTATGTTCAAGTTGTAAATCGAGTTTGATTGTCATTCAAGTTTTTGGTTTTAAACTATTTTTTATACTAAAAATTAAACTAATATTAATTCTAAGATTTGAAACTACAAGATTATACTAAATTGATCTAAAAGATATAAATAACAAAAATGCTTAAAAAGATATAAATGACTAATATGCTTTCTAAGTGATGTGAAAAATTCATTAAGTGTGAATTTAGGTTTATTAACAAATTAATTCCCTTAGAAAAGATAATTATCTCACAACGTTGATTTATTTTGACAAAAATCTCTTAAAAAGATATTAATTACTAGATGTCTAGTTTGATTATTTCTCTGGCTTTTGCCCTTTGAAACATTCAACTAATAAATCTAAATAATCGAAGATTATTTATTAATTAAACCTTTTTCAAATCCACACTTAAATCCCAATTCACAATTTCACTTAACAAGCACAAATTAAACTACTCGCTACTCATAATAATCAAATAAGCAAAGCAAAACATTTTATTCTAAGCTTTACTACTTAATTGAAAAAGGATAGAAAATGGAACCGAATTGAAGAGCGCAATTAAACGAATACACCGATTTAATTAAGATAAGCAAATAATCAATTCGGACTAGCTAAATAAAACACCTTAAGCTCCAGCCCTCATGAGTTGGACCGATACCAAAATTGAAACACAAAAACATAAAGCAATAAACTGAAATTAAAAAAATTAAAACAATTTTATCCTAGCAATTACTACTAAATTGCCCAACTGATCTTCACAAAACAAACGCAGGCCCAAGGGAACAGATATGGTCCAGTTGATAAACAAAACACAAGCCTCAATGGAACAATGAACGAATTCAAACCATACGTGGCCTAATTCATTAAGACGAGGCCCAATTTGACCAACAATAATTCCAACAGTGGGTCTTGGCTCTAACTTAACTACTAGCCTAATAAGCTTTAATCACAAATAAAAAAAAAAAACTTTCTTAACTTTGATAATAAGCCATCACTAAACTGATTAAGCCAAAACCACACGAACTTCTTTTTTCGAATAAGCACTTATAACATGAAACTAAATGAGATCTAAACTAAACAATAAGTAATCTTAACCACAACTCAAAAATACTTAATTAATACTAGAGCTAGTTAAAGCAAAATGAGGTTTAACCAGGATTAAGCTAGCGAAAAATAATCTATCTAGTTCATTAATCAAATAAGCACTAATAATATAATCCAAATCGCATACTTAACCAATAAACTTCTAACCAAAATCAATAAGCCAACAAAACTTCAGAAAAAAGCATTCTTCCACATCAATAAGCAAACGAAATCAGAAGTGGTTAGAACTCTTAATTCACTAGAACACATAAACTAGTTATATCACAACTCGAATTAGCAAAGTCGCAACGAAAATTTGATCCAAAACAAATAAGCTAAACCACAAGGGTGGGAACTAAAACTAACAAGCTAATAGTGAACAATAAACTTAAACATATTTTCTAAAACAAGCTCTACAAGTCAATAAGAAACGAAACAGTTTTGATAAGATGAAAAAGTTACCGAGAGATTTGTATTACAAAAACAAATAAGTATTACCGAACCAGTTTTTCAAAATGTATAAAACTCTAACAAGCGAACAAACCTATTATGATGCTTTTCGATTTATTTTATGATCTTTTTAGAGTTTTTTAGAATCTTATTTGAAACAGAAAATAAGCCTCGATCAAAAGCTTATTTTTTAAGCTTAAAAACTCGAAACTTATTTAGAAGAGAGACTAAAGAATCGTTTAAGCTTTTTTGAAAAGCTTATTAGAATTTAATCTTTGCTTTCAAAAATAAGCTCAGATTTAAGCTGAGATAATAAGCTAATAGTGAGGAGAGCTTATTAAACGATAAGCTAGAAAAGAAAAGTAGAAAAGAAAATAAGCCTTCTTAATTACCAAACATCTTCATTAAGGTAAAAATCTTTTACAATATCTTAAATAAGCTGAAAGATCAGCTTTTATAATAAGCTAAAACGAAACAATAAGTTAAACTAAAAAGCTATAAGCTAAAACTAAAACTAGAGAAAAAGTTTAAAATCTAAATCCTAATAATCACAAAATGAGGGGAGCATGGTTCAATTTATAGCCAAGTGAGGGGTTACTTTGGTAAATTTGTCTCCATTATTGAGAAATAATTAGCCAATCATTGGCTGTTGTGCGTGTGACTCCGGATCGAGAGAAGTATGCATGCCTGATCCACCGGCTAATTGAGCTCCACGTGGCCTTTTACTATGCTTACTTCCTACGCTTTAATTTTCCACCATCATATTTTATTTTGCAAATTGGCCAATGGTTTATTGATCGTGTTGACTAGAAGGTGACCTAGATAATTCAACAAGTAACGTTCTGATTCCACTGGATAGTTGGACAAGTGGACAACTAGTGTATAAACCGCCATTAAGCGATAAGTGGGTAAAGTCTCTATGAGATAGGGTTTAACAAGATCACCATTGCTTTAATCCCTAAGATAGATTATAATCAGGAAATTAGGATGCTTTATGTGGATGCTTTAATTGTGACATAATTATTGTGTCTAGGTCTTAGGATGATGTAACGCCTAAGTCTTAAGAATGATATGCCACCTCGAGAGAAGAAATCATTGCACTAAATAAACAAACCAACGTTGTAATCATATTAATAATGGTTAATACCGTTTTCTTATATAAGGTTCGACCGCTCTTTTATCTTTTGTTAATTAGCTTGCAAGGGTAAAAGTGCCTTGAATTGATTATAGACACCAACCAAACCGTGCCAGTCTCTCAGGCCGAAAACCCCATTTTCCCGTTAGAATTGGGATTTAGACTGACATAGGTTTAACATAGGTTTAGAATAGAATAGAATTAACATAGATTAGATAACCAAAATATTAATTAAATTGATAGATTTAACATCGCTTCAAGTGTTCAACACCCTACTTACCATGAAACTACTATCGATCGGGTACACTACCCGTTAAAGTGTTGTTTTTGGTTTTGTCGGCAAAATATAAATTTAAAACTTGAATCATCTTAAATATACCAAACAACGACAGCACATCAAGTTTTTGGCGCCGTTGCCGGGGAGTGAAAATTAATCTTGATTTTTATTTTGATATTTTGGTTTTAATTAGTGTAATTTAGATTAGTATATTATTCTGCGTATTTAATTATTTGTTTTCGTATTCTGTTAAGTTCGATACGGCGTATCTAGCACTTTAGATACGGCGTATCCTGTTTGATCTGTCATACGATGTATTTGCCCCCTTGAATACGGCGTATTTATTATTTTCTTTACAAATCTATTTTTCTAGAATAGCTTTACTTTGCATGATGTCTTACTTTTCAAGATCACGTAGGCGTGGTCGGGTGTTTAACTGGCAAACTGCTACATATGGGAAGATCAGGGTTGATTATGATCTTTACAACCTTAGATCTATGGAAGCTGAATTCCCAGCTATAGTCATTAACGATGCCGTTGCACCTCAAGATGAACTTCAGTGCAAATCTCAAATAAGTACTCCCGTTAACGATGAAATCGACTTTAGAATATCATTTGACGAATCCGAAGATCAGGATTACACAATAATTTATGATAAAAACTCATTTTCTTATAAAATGATTTCTGTCAACGATTTGAAAACGGATTCAAAAAATGATTATGAAAAAGTCATGCCTTTAATTCCATCACCTGAGCCTGCGATCAGTTGTTTTGATGATTTAGACTTCTTTGAAGATTTTGAGAACGAATTTCCAGCCATTGTTTATAATGATGCTCAAACATCTAAATTAGATTTATTAACTGAACCAATTTTAAACCATCAACATATCGATGAATTTGATGATGAAACATCATTGCCTGAATATGATGAGGAGGAACAAAATGTTTTGTACTTTAATGGTCTATTCTCCTTCAACATTATTTATCCCGATGATTTAAAATCAGATAAAGACAATTGATAACAATGAAATTGATATAATACAGTCTTTTGAGGATAACAAAAGTACACATAGGTCAACTACGCTTTTTGAAACAAGTCACGACAAAAGCACTAAAAATTTTAGAACGGGAAATTTTGTCATAAATCTAAATGTAAAAATCGTGATTTGGATATATTACACAAATGGAATGCTATTCTACCTCATTATGAATTTATGTGCGCCGTTTGGCGTTCCGTTCGACTCTAAGCGGTATTATAAGGATGGTGATTGTACAATAATGTTGCGGAGGCCAAGGTACATTTTCTTTGTTAAATCTTTAGGAATATTAGTCTCCAAAAATGGATACGGCATATTTGGTTAAAACCAATACGGTGTATCCATTGTTTTTTACAAAAGTTGACTAAGTCAAAAAAAAATTCGCCAATACGACGTATTAACCATCTCAATACGGCGTATCGAGTTTGAGTATAAAAACCCACTCAATACGTCGAATCAGTTTTTTACCACTCACTTTCACCACAAACACACATAGATAGAATGCTTGCTAGATGCGAAGAAACCAACCTTGTGCTAAATTGGGAAAAATGCCATTTTATGGTAAAAGAAGGAATAGTTTTAGGACATAAAATCTCTAGAGCAGGTTTTGAAGTTGATAGAGCAAAAATTGATGTGATAGCTAAATTACCATACCCAACTAACGTAAAGGGAGTTAGAAGTTTTCTGGGACATGCTGGGTTTCACCGAAGGTTCATAAAAGACTTCTCCATGATCTCTAAACCAATGACCCAACTTTTGATGAAAGACGTAAAGTTTGATTTTTCTAATGATTGAAAAAAAGCATTTAACATTTTGAAAGAAAAACTAACCACAACGCCTATCATAATATCTCCCGATTGGAACATCCCCTTTGAATTAATGTGTGATGCTAGTGATTTCGCTGTTGGAGCTGTTTTGGGGCAACAAATTGATGGAAAATTCAAGCCGATTTATTATGCCAGCAAAACTTTGAATAATGCCCAAGAACATTGTACCACAACCGAAAAGGAACTTCTCGCAGTTGTTTTATCTTTTGATAAGTTTCATCAATATCTTGTCTTATCAAAAACTATGGTATACACTGATCATTCTGCTTTGAAGTATTTGTTCAGCAAAGAAGACGCGAAATCAAGGCTCATTAGGTGGGTTCTACTTCTCTAAGGATTTGACATCGAGATTAAAGATAAAAAGGGGCAGAAAATTTGGTTGCAGATCATTTGTCAAGACTTGAGAACCCAGATTTGGGAACCTTCACAGAGGAAGAAATAACTGATAAATTTCCCGATGAGCATCTCATGATATTAAAAGCCGAATTCAACAACGATGAACCTTGGTATGCTGATTATGTTAACTATATTGTTGGGAAGATTGTTCCCCCAAATTGGATACCTGAAAAAAGAAGAAGATTTTTCTCTCAAGTTAAGAATTATTTTTGGGACGAACCATATGCATTGAAATTATGCTCAGATAATGTAATGAGGGATGCATCATTGGGGATGAAATCCTTGAAATCTTGGGGCATTGTCATTCTGGACCAACCGGGGGACATCATAGTGCGTCGATTACTGGAAGAAAAGTTTATGAATCTGGATTCTATTGGCCTAGCATCTTTAAAGATGCTAAAGATTATGTGATGAGGTGCGATGCATGTCAGAGATCAGGAAACATATCATCAAGAAGTGAGATGCCACAAAACAACATTCAGGTATGTGATGTATTTGACATATGAGGACTAGACTTTATGGGGCCCTTTCCAAACCCAAAGGGAAATAAATATATATTAGTAATAGTAGATTACGTCTCAAAATAGGTGGAAGCTCAAGCTCTTCCTACAAACGATGCTCGCGTTGTAATTAGGTTTTTAAGGAGGATATTCGCAAGATTCGGAGTTCCTAAAGCTTTGATTAGTGATCGGGGACGCATTTTTGTAACTCTCAATTAGAAAAAGCCTTGCAAAAATATGGAGTTACTCATAAGTTATCTACTGCGTATCATCCTCAAACCATCGGACAGACTGAAGTGACCAATAGAGCTATAAAACGTATTCTGGAGAGATCAGTTGGGTATAACCTAAAGAATTGGTTAGAAAAGCTTGACGACGCATTATGACATTCAAAACTACCTATAAGACTCCCACTGGATGCACACCTTTCAGATTGGTTTATGGAAAAGCTTGTCACCTACCTGTGGAAATCAAACATAAAGCATATTGGGCATTAAAATAATGTAATATGGATCTCACAACTGTTGCAAAAAACCGTTTCATGGAACTTAATGAATTAATGGAGCTCAGAGATGAAGCATATGAAAACACCCGAATCTACAAAGAACGAACTAAGAGATGGCATGACTCTAGGCTTTGAGGGGATAAATATTTCAAAGCAAGAGATAAAGTATTATTATTTAACTATAGATTTAAGATGCATCCAGGAAAGCTTAAATCAAAGTGGTACAAGCTAAATGTGGTGAAAACTGTACATCCGTATGGAACCGTGGAAATTATCGATAAAAATGGAATTAGTTTTAAAGTCAATGGACAAAGGTTGAAAAAGTATCACGATGGATATAATAATGAGGAAGAGAAAGAAGTGATTGAATTGGATGATGATACAACATAAAAAGGAAGCTGAGAAAAAGTCTAACTTAAAGACTTCACTGTAAACAAAAGTGCTTCCTGAGAGACAACCCGGATTGTTATTTAATTTTGTTATCGAGTCTGTCTTCCCAGACATCAATACGGTGTATCCGCTCCATACCATATGGCGTATTGATTATCTGGACGTTATCAGTCTTTATTTTATTGCACTTTAGAAACATTATTGTTAGATTTTGAATACGGCGTATTCACTAACTTGATACGCTGTATCCAATAGTCTGACTCGTAATTAGTTCGTTTAGTTTAGTTTAAATTAACTGTAGGTACCAAGATATGAATGCACTTGTTCTTCCTATATTTTATACAGGACATCGAGAAAGAAATATCGACGAAGTTGGTGGAATGCATATTTTCTGGAATTCTATGTGTGTGCTGTTCGTGCTAGGATTCATACGTTTTTTTAAGCACACAATCTTGCTCATAAACGCAACTTGGAGAATCTACCGAGCAACTTTCATTCTAATTCTTTTTAATTCCAGTTTTTAATGTTTTATATATACAACGAAAACGTTGTATAATTCAAGTGGGGTGGAATTAGAATATTTACTTGTCCTATTTTTCATATTAAAATAATTAAAAAGCTTAAATTATGCTCAAATTCAAAAAAAAATTCAAGCATACTTTTGTGAAATTACTTGATACATAACCCGCACACAATAACCTTTGTTAGATATTATGAGGATTTAAATTTTACGTTTTCAAATGTTTACCTAAATTCCACAAAATATGAGTGTGTCGGTGATGTTGTAAACTTTAGAACTTGGCTTGGTATATCACTCGAGACCACAGTGATGAGTACTATGGATTTAGATGGAGTAACTTGTTTAAATTGGTAAATTTTATGATTACACCCAAATCGCCTTTACATGTTGCTTATTAACTAACTACACCGGTTAGTTAACCTCCCGTTTAAACCCTTTCCACTCTCATCTTTAGAGTGATGATCCACTAGAACAACCCGTAGAGCCAATCCTTTAGGAATTTACACCAACTATTTGTTTTGTTACACCCTTACACCTTAACCTACCCTGTTAGATTAAGTTTAATTTAGAGTTTCTAGTTGCTTAAAGTGTAAAGTTTGTATTTCCCGAGTCTTGTGTCATTTTCTATTTTTGGTGCGGTTGGAAATTTGCACATTGCAAATGGGAATGTATATTAGTAGTCAAAGCTCATGTGATTTTACTACCATCATAATTATTGGTGAATCCGAAGATGAAGGAACTATCGAAGAAATTATGCGGAATTATTATGATCGTGAAGATTGTGAAACTACATCGAGATTTGAAGTTTGGTAAAAAAATACAAAAAGAGAAAGAAAGTTTGAAGATAATCGTTTCGCAATTACCGAAGGAATTACACGAAGGATCGATTATTCGTTGATACATCTAAAAAAATCAACGATGTAGAGTATTGTATAAAGTGGAAGATATTGCCACTTGCCTTGTAGTGTATGTAAAGTTTTGGGAAGATTGGGAAGTTGACGTTACGGGAACGCCAACTTAGGTTGTTGTTTTTGACCTATGATCAAGACGTTGTAAATAGTTGTGTCTTTATCATGATAACGGTCGAGAAATAAGTGTCTAGCAACTTGTATCTTAAGATTAATCTATTTGTTTCTTGATTTTTATTTAACAACAATTTACTTCTCTCTCACTTGATGATTAGCCGCTGGTTTTACGCGAATGAGGATGTGATCGAGCGTGCATGTCTATTCAGTCTTTACGGCCATGTATGCATGTATCAGCTGCTTTATTGGTTTACGACTTTTGGTGAAAGTTTGAAGGTTCCTACCCTATATCATTCTTCTTCCTAACTGTTGGTTAAATTTGAATGGGAATGTGATCGAACACACATGTCTATCCCGGCGTTCCGGGTGTGTATGTGTGCTTCAGCTGCCTTGTTGGAGTGGTACTTCTGGTGAAAGATTATAAAATGATCAAACGTAAAAACCCATATTTACCTTTATAAACTTGTTACTCCTTAGCTTTAGTGGTGGAGATATGTATCCTTGCCAAGCTTATGATAGAATACTCGTCACAACCGAGCAATTGAGCGAATTAGTTACATGTTACCACATAGATTAGTTGAGTGATTTGAGTGTTTTCATCTTCCTATTTCGTGAGGTGTTTGGTTGTGTACTTGTAATATGAATCGAATAAAGCTTTAACGGAAATATCATTAGGGATAGAGTTTTTATAAACTTCTAAAGGCTACTTGAGGACAAGTAGGATTCAAGTGGGGGGATATTTGATGACATCAAATAACGTCTATTTTATAGCATCATTTATCCTATGTTATTAACCCATTTTGTATAGTTATTGCAAAGAATTGTTACTTAATCGTTTATATTTGAGAATTGCAGTAATTATGGAGTAATTGGTGAAAGATAGTAAAAGGCGAGCATTCTGGAGCTTAAATGAAGATATTTTGAAGATTACTATTCTGAAGACCAATACACCGTATCCATCAAGGAAGATACGGCGTATCTGTGCCTGCACTCACCAAAGGCCACAGAGGAATAAAGTTCAATATGCCATATCCAGAGGACTTAATACGCTGTATTCAAGATATGGAATCAATATAATATTCTGGAAGATATCAAGCGTGGTCCCTACTCCAAGAAATCCCCAATACGCCGTATCCAACCGACTTCCAGACCCTATAAATACAAAACTCAAAAACAAGTTTTAAGTGTGCTAAATCATATTCTCGATACCTAAACCACAAAAGTATATTTTTAGAGGAGAAAAAGAGCAGAAGAGGTCGAGCAACGTATTCAATTCCATAGAAAACAACGTGTAATTCCATATACTTTAGTAATCATTCAGTTTTTGGTATCATTCGTTAACTCGGTTAGTTTACCTTGGCTAAATAATTACTCTTGTATTTATTATGACGTTTGAAGGCTAATACCTTCGGGTATTAGCCATTATTATGAAGATCTGAATGTTTGGTATTTGTTTATCTCGATTTCTTGATTTATCGTTGAGTGCTTGTTTATGTTTATCAATTTATACTTGTTTACGCGCTTTTGTATGCGACCTATCATTCAACTGGATCTAGTGAAGCGGACCAAGAAGATCTAGAGTCTGTGATAGCTCTCCATATAGTAATCTATACATCTAGAATCATAGTTACACAAATATTGTCCTTCTAAGCCTGTGTCTAGGATACGCTTTGGGCTTAACTAGTTAATTGGATATTTTTTAATGGTTTATTGATCGTGTTGACTAGCAGGTGACCTAGATAATTCAACAAGTAACGCTTTTGCCCTGCCATTGCTTAAACATATAATACATCATGAGGGTTTATAGATGCGCCCCTACACTTGAACTTTTACATACTTTACAAGCGAACTATTCTATGACTCGAATTGAGGTGGATCAACATAACATTGAGATCATTTGACAAACATATGGGGGTATTGATTTAACTTTTCTTCCCTATTCTTCCGCGAAATAAATGCTACCATGAATCCCAATTGTCCCAAAACTGTATTTACAAGGATAAGGACTTAGCAACCTTGTACTCAAATAATTAACTTGAGTTAAAACAATAATGTACTAAAATTGATTACATACAAGGTAGGCTAAGGCGATTTGGGTGTAACGATTGGTTTATGGGTGACAATGCTCTTCATTAATAGTCCGGCTTAACCAAAAAATTACGAGAACTGTGAAAAAGGATAGGCTCGGAGGGTTGTACTAGGGGTATCCTGCACTAAAAATGAGTGCATGGCAAGTATGTGGGATAGTTATATAGTCGATGTGACCATAATAACAATTACAGGTTTAAAACATGGGTTAATCTTAGTGCCTCTTATCTAGCAAATTCTAATACTCACTATGCGGTCTCGGGATGCATCACAAAAACAAGTTCTAGAATTTAATATACTATTGGTACACTCATATAATTTAATACTGATACCAATGCTCCAGAAAAGACAATAAAGACCATACGTACACATCTATAACGACGAAATAGACACATACGACTGCATTCGAACCTTAACTCGAGAAAGCTAAAGGTATAAATTATCTTGGGTATCAATAATGGATACCCGAATTCCTAAAGATCTAAAGGCGAACCTTACATGTTTGGGGTGGAATTTTGAGGGTTTTTGTGCTAGTCATACACATTCCTATCCATGAGACGCTATTAATACTCGGTTTTTGTCAGTATGTGTCATAAAAAAATTTAAATTTTTGTCAAAATTACCTTTTTATGCTATGTTTCAATATATTACCTATCATTTTAAGAAACAAAGCAAATGCAAATGAAGGAATACTTTCTAAGGCTTATTTCCCCTACACTTAAGTTGAACATTGTCTCCAATGTTCTATAGAAGTACCCATAAAAACGAATAAAGGGAAAAGAAAACAAGTAAAATAAACTAGTACTCCCTTGGTTTGCTCAATAATGGAGAAGAAACATGCGATAACTGGTTAAATCGTCCTCCAAGAGTCGTCTAATGAAAACATCCTAAGATCTTCCAAGCTTCTTCTCATAAAATATAACTTGTAAATCAAAGACAAAGACAACTACACCAAGCTTAAAATCCATGGGATATATATAAATACAATAAGAGTTTAGGGTTTCGACTCTATAAAAGCAGTAAAGATAGGATGAGAGTAATGATATAATTATAGGTTTATGCAGGTTTACAAAACAATTAAAAATATTAAATATTGCACATTTTATTTTTCAAAAATACTTAAAGATTTTTGAATTTTCACATTGCTGGAGACGCGACGCCGTCGGGTTTTATCCCGACGCCGTCTCCAGGAACAGTGAAAAATTCCTCTTCGTTTTTAATGAGAAATTTCCTGCATGCAATTTTATTAGTCAAATATGAAGAAAGTACTGCATAAAAACCTGGAATTAATCGTTATAATCATATGACTTGAAATTGACGCGAATTAATCAAAACAATTCATTTTAAATGTTTGAATTTGGTTCTAAAAACCGGATATTTCCCCTACATTTATTTTGTTGCAAAATACATTTGATTGCAAATAAGACGAAGTTATAAACAAACAAAGCATGATTACAAAATAATTCAAACATAATAAAACAAACAATAAAGAATTAAAACACAAGACACTCCTAATATGCAGGAAAAATAAATATTGGGTTGCCTCCCAAAAAGCACTTTTCTTTATTTACGAGTCTTGTAGCTAGACTCGAAGTCACACGTCAAGTGTCGTAGAAGTGATCCAAGTTGATGATTTCCCTTGGACTTTCTCTTTCAAAGAGCTTCCTTATGGTGGGGATTGATTGTAGGGTTTTGGTAAACTCTTCTCCGTCTAGATCAATCAGTCTAATCTTGGCATGCCATGCTCCATCTCCGTTTTTGGGTGGTTTGTCCTAGTTATTTGGATTTTTAATTAAGTCCATCGATTCCCATATGTTACTCTTAAGGTTTATGGGTATGGCTCTTAAAAATTCAACCATACTTTTAAACACAAGGACATCCTTAAAAGGATTGATCTCAGCATCTCTAGCAATTTCCCACTCTCTGGGCAAATGGAAGTCTAATAAGTCTCTCCTAGCATAGTAAGGCATTTGTGCTCTTACTTCGTCCGAGCTAGGGCGTGGTTTGTATGATTCCCTTTTTCCAAGCGTGGTCCAGTATGGTGCTTCTTCCTCACATAAATCGACTCCTTTTACACTGAATACCGACCTAGTGATTCCTTTTCCTATTGCTATCTTAGCCATCCTACAGTCTATAATTGCATTGGCGGTTGCAAGGAATCCTCTTCCTACAAGCAAAGGGGTTTCAGGGTCTTTCTTCATGTCGATTACGTAGAAATCATTTAATAGTTTTAGTTTTCCTATGTGGACTTCTACGTCTTTGAAAATTCCTACAGGGTAAGATTTGGTTCTGTCAGCCAACCCGAAGATGTGGTTAGTCTCTTCCAATAGTCCTATGTTAAGCTTTTTGAAAAGGTAAAGTAGGATTATGTTTACACATGATCCTAAATCAGCCAAGGTGTCGAAGGGTTTTGAATTCCCTAGTCTACAAGGTAAAGTGAATAACCTGGGGTCTTCTATCTTGGCCGATACTTCTCCTTGGACGAATGCTGATCCGTTCTTGCCTAGTCTAGACTTTCCACGTATTTATCTAATATTGCGTTATAGATTAGAGGGTGAGCTAGGAATTCGAGAACCGGTAGGTTGAGATGCAAATCCTGGAATTCATCTTCAAGACTCGGTTCGGGTTCTTCTGGTTGTTGCGTTCCAATCCCTATCCATGTTTGCAGCTGGCTTGTCTGGGAAATGTTTGCCTCTGTGGAACATGTTTTGATGGCGTTGATTAAAGTGGAGGGGTGTGATGAGCATTGGGGATCTATTGTTGGGTAAGAACGAGCATACAAAACTGAAGTTATGGTGTTAACGTTCAGTTTCGGGTTCTCAACCGTGTCGCTAGGTAGTGCTCCTGCTATTTGATCAGTGATGGCTTTCAACACTGTGTTAATTTTGTTGGTCATCTCGCTTTGGTTGCTGTTTGAAATCGGCTTCAAACTTGGACAATCTAGCGTCTTGAGATACCATGAAGTTGGATACCAATCCTTCTAGGTTTTATTGATTGTTAAAGCTTTGAGGATTGTTGTTGATAGAACGGTTTGGGATCGGACCATTGGGTTGGAACCGGTTGGGTGGGTTTGAAAAATTATTTTGGGAATTTTGGGTTGTCTCCACCTATGGTTTGGGTGACTTTTCCATGACGGATTGTAGTATCACCAAACAAATATGTTATGCACGGGCTTAAAAAGGTGTACCACTTACCTCCCGCTTCTTCAGTTCGCGAGGAGCATTAATTCAACTAAGGCTTGTTCGGGGAATATTCCATGCAATACTGAGTTGTCGTGGGGACACTTGCAGTCTCACATGAGTTAGTAATTTTGTTCACTTAAGTAGGTTGCATCAGAGCAAGATGAGCTTCCATCAAGCATTGGACTTGATTTTCAAGCTCGATGAGGCAGCGGTCAGATGTACTCGGGACATCTTGAGGGAAGGAGATTGCCTTGACCGGCTTAGAGAAATCCCTTAGGTCGTTCTATATTTCGTTGTCCTAGATGTGAGGTCCTCTATAATGCCATAGATTCTTCGGCGTATTCTTTCATTAAAGTTGCCACTGGTCGATGGTCCATGGTTTCGTCTTGTGACGGGATTCACTGAATGGTCATAAAAGATTTAGGACTTGAGCAAGATCGATGCCATATGAGGGAATTTTGAGGTAAGTCATTGGTAACGAGTCCATGCTTCAGATAGATATTCTTTATGATGTTGTTGGAACATCAGGATATCGCTTCAAAGTTTTACGGTCCTTCCCAGTGGAAAGAATTGAGCAAGGAAATGAGTAGTAAGATCCTCCTATGTGGTGATGGATCCCGCTGGAAGCTCTGTTTTCAAGCCAGTTGCTAGCTTAATCGCGAAGGGAAAATTGAAATAAACGCAGGCGTGTTATTTCCCTGTTTTCACTGTCAAGGTCAAGTGAGTCTACAAGCTTTAATAAATCCTTGATGTGTTAGTTTGGATCCTCAGACCGAAGTCCGTGGTTGTGTGAATCGTTTAGGCACCACCGGTTGGTGTCGGATCGAAGATAGGTACATGTTGTTCCCTACAGGAGCTCTATGGTGATTCCTGTTGCCATCGTGGCTAGGTTTGGAGTAATCTCCAAGAGTACGGATAGGATTCATGTCTCCCATGATGGTTGACAAGAATGGATTACAAAAAATTAACACAAAGAAAAGATAGATTAGGAGAAAGCTAATATACGGAAATTAAATTCTCACTTGAAAGGTTCAAGTGAGTAGAACTAAGTTAATCAAAACCTAACTATTCCCCACGCAGCGGCGCCATAAAACTTAATGTGGTAGTCGGTAAAGGGACTTCTACTCGAAAGTTTTATAACTCCCTTGGCATTTGTACCTATCGTTGCAGTGTTGTTAGGCAAGGTCTCGGAGGGGTGTTAGAGTTCTCTCGGGGGAATAGTTGGGAGGATTGATCACGTTCTATAGATATTCTAGGGGTTGTGAGATAGGATTCCTTTTTGTATTTTATTATTTTATGAAAACAGCTAATTCTATGGTTTGAGTGGTTGGTTTAGTAAATATAATTAAACTAATTTATAATTAATTCTACGGTGATAACTTTATGATTAAACAAATGTATTTTACTTAAATCATGCATATCTCTCAGATTGTTCTACTAGATCCGTTCTTTGTCACACTTGTGATGAATCGGTGTAAGTATTTCCTAGGTCAATGAACCGAAATTACACGAACCGCCGTCTAATTTAATATTCTGTTAGGCCAAAGCACAAGTTGGTAGTTATGAAAGACTATTACAAGGACCCATAAAAGTATATTAAATGCATGTGAAATAACTTAAAATGGGTTAACCATATTAGGGGTAGGTAGTATGAAGGACTGTTATCGATGTATCCTTTCTAACTACTCGCGTTTCCCTAGACATATCAATAACAATACAGACAAAAGCTAGTTTTCTAAAGCCTAACGCGCACATTCATCAACAAGAAGCAACATCAAAAGTATCTACAACCTAAGTTTCATGCAATCATAGATAAATACAAAGGAGGGTTTTAGCCTCCGATGTTATGTTATAAAGAAAGCAAGAATATAAATCATCCAAACAACACATAGGAAATATTGTTATGATTACATGATAAAATAACCTTACTTGATTAAAACATGGATTCAAGGTAGTACAATAGGGTTTTGAGGCCCTAAAAACGACCTACAAAGCTGCTAGAGTGATTAGGGTTTGTCTCCCTATGTTTATATCAAGTTACACCTTAAAACCTAAAAAACGGTTTTATATTTATAGAGATATGTTGCGATTGTCGTCGGCTTAGAATTCATGACGCCCGTCCGCACGTAGATGTTTCTAGCATCTATTTAAGTCGGGGCACACCTGAGACATCGTGAAAATTCTTGACGCCGTCAACTAAATAGGATCTCGACGGCGTAGCTTTATGGCCTGCGACGCCCATCTCCAGCCCACCCCCCCACTTGTATGCATAATTTCTTTAAAAGATTTGGTGTAGGCCCTGTATTCTTGTAAGTTTCTTCTCCAAATTGTCCCATGTCACGTGTATTTCTCAAAAAGCCATCCAAGTGCTAAAAAACCTGGGAAACAAACGATTAAGCACGTAATCTGGGCATATTTGCATGATTTAGAGGGTTAAATGACCCCGAAATAGTGTATTTAAAAGACACATCATCACTTGTTCATTCGCTATACATTCTTCATGTTTATTGATCACCTACATCACAAGAATAATAACACTTTTCTTTTAATTGGTCTATCAATACATTCATTAAGATCTATCTTGGTCGACAAACTTAGCTAAACCCTTGCCATTTTCGCGCATTGGTTAACCAAAACCCAGGAACCATTCGCGTCCTGGTAACAAATCCCTGGCCATCGTGCGCACTGTCGGTAACAAAACCCAAGCATGTAGCGCCTAGTAAACAAACCAAGGCATTTCGCGTTGGTAAACAAACCACAAGCCAAACACGATCTTGGTAAATAACAAATATATGACTAACAGACAGATAGTTTCATTATCATTCCAGGGTAAACAACACTGACGAATCATATAACCCAACTTACAAAACCTAGTAAATTTCAAAACACTTATAATAAATTATCAAAAATACAAATTAATGTTATTATTTCTCAAAACGGGTACAAAGCCTTTACAATACTAACAAAAAAAACCCAGATCGTTCATGGTTACATACAATCCGAACTCATTAAGTTATAAAAAACTCATCTAATAAGTAGCTAATACAAACATACTAAAACAAAACAAGCCACTCCTTGGTGATTCAAAGCTACTCGCCATTAGAGTATAAAACTAAGATATAAAACTAAGCAAAGAGGATCTTTACAAATACTAAATACTAGCACTCACCTGCAGCCTTTTTTATGGGTATTGATCCATATAGATAACGAAAGAACTTCCATTTCCTTCTACAAGATCTTTCTGACCCCAAATGCCTTACATGCAAATGGAAGCCATGTACGCAACTGCCAACGACTACTTATCCGGGTAACTCAGACTGTGGTTGTGTAACAATTCACATTTTCACACATTTTTATGTCAATAAATATCCCATTATTTATTTTAAACTTTTACACGATCACTTTTAATTTTCAACATTTAGCTAAATCGCGTAAACTAAAAATATTATCATTTCACGTAAACGGGCACAAAACAAATTAAAGTTTACGTCAAGCAAGCATTATAGTATTTTTACAAAAGTAATAATCAAACTTTTTTTATTGTATTGGTTACGTTTAAAACGTTTTACGTTTCGGCCAAATTATAAGTTTGGCATTCCGGGAACCACAAAATTTAATTACGTTCAAACAATACCCATTTTTATTTCCCAATGCTATTAGTTTTATATAATTTTACCTGTTCTCACCTTAGCCAAATTGTACACATAAAGAAACCAAACTAGGACATACATATTTCAATTATACACTTTATGTTAAAACTACTCCTTTTAATACTTCAATATAATGCTAGATATTTTACCAAAGATCAAAAATCAACTTGTACTCCCTCCCCCCTCCTAAATTTTGTGGCATAATGCCCACCTAAGGGAACCAATAGCACACATTTACTAACTAAGGTACCATGTACAACCTATGGCTTATTAATACCTAGCTATATACTAGTAGAATTGACCAAAGACCTTCCTTAATTCCCTCAATTTGTTTCCTTGTCTTGTCTTCAAACAAAGGGCCTTGGACTAGTCTTGGTCTTTTGAATCCACCTTTGACTACACTTACATTATTTATATTTATATATTTATTTATAATATATATATCATATATATATATATATATTATATATATATATATAGTTATAATAGATATATATTATTTATTTACATGCATGACAAGAGCTAGTACATCACAACACCAAACACTTAAGAAAATCAAATTCTTTCTCTCCCTTTTCCTTTGAAAACCCATGGCTCAAAACCCTTATCCCACACAACCCATACAAATTTTTCTACCACTTATACAAGCATACACACAACATATCTAAGACCTACTAAGATGGTTTGAAGGTTAGGTTAAGTATTTCAAAGTTGAAGCAAAGGAAAAGTGAAATTTGGGTTTCTTGGTTAAATTAAGGTTTCTAATCTTGCAAAGCTTGGTTTAAAAATCTAAACAGGCGTTTTAAATTTATATTTCTCATCATCAGTTATCTCTTAAGGTTATCTAAAATCTTTATGTCTTTTACATATTTCATCATTTTATGCATATATGAGTTCTATATAGTAAATCACCACTTAGGATATGTTTAACTTGTAAAAGTGAATTTTTCTTGTAAACATGATTTTATGAACTTGTACACATGTTATATGGATATAAATATGGATCATGAACTTTATAAGTATGACATAGTATATAATAAGTATTGGATAACTTGTGGTATTTATTAAGTTGAAAAGTATAGAAAACAAGTTATAAAAATGAGCACACCTAAAGATTTCAAAAGGGACTATTGGATTTCGTTGTTTTTATGACAGTTGGTTTAAACACCTTTAGAAAGATAGTACACTCATGATGATTCCAAATGATAAGAAAACTCAACGAAAGGCCAGTTTTATAACGTAATAGATACGACTGATTTTAGGGTTTACGCTAAATTATACTTTATTATAAACTATTTTTATAAAAGTTACTATTCACCAAGAATTATTACTTTTAAAACATCAATAAATCAATAAAACTTTTAAATACGAAGACGTACTCGAAAGAATCGCTAAAAACGGAGTTAAAACGAATAAGTTACGGACATTTTTACGAGGATTTACGATAAACTATATCTAATAAACTAAATAGTTAAATGTTTATGAACAGTGAAAATCACTATTCATTAGATAAAACGCAATTTTGAAAATGTTTATTTTGATAACTCGTCTTAATACGAAGGCGTGGACGTAAGAAACGAAAGAAACGGACTAAAAACGAGAAAGTTACGCCAGTTTTACTAATGTATACTTATAAACGTTTTTACTTTGTAAATATGATTTCACTAAAACGATTAGATGGTGATGTAGCTATATAGAATTATATGTGGTATTAGTTAATCAAAGTACTATATTATTACTAGGGAGTTTCAATAATGTGGACCTCTTTCGGGTGTTGGTGGCGTATCGACGATGTTGTTGGATTTACGATTTAAAGTGTCCTAGCTCCTCATACGTTCACTACATGACCTCTTAAATTATGATAGCCCGAACGATAGTATGATGAGCTATACGACCTATAAATAATCAAAGTGTTTAGTACTTATACGACCTATATTAGATTAGGTTGCATTCGAGTAAGCGTGACGCATTATTCTTTTTGAATACTTGTTGATAACATTCAACTCGAGGAGAGTTCGTGAGCCCCTTTTTCTACTACTGCTTTATAAATACGGGGGATGACAGGGCTTGTTTCTTTGGACACAAGTGTTTTCAAAAACTGTATTCTATTTCCTGATTATATTATCGCCTTAAGTTACGTCTACTGCCATTAAGTCCCCTTCTTTTATCATGAACCGTTAAATACATGCTGGGTATACGCTTTATGAGTGTTATGGATAGAATCTATCGGATGAACATCCCCGTATGGGCTTGTCTGTGTGTGGTTCTAGTTGACCATTGACGCATTTAACATTTGAAGAAAATTCTATGCTTTGGCATCTTGGCATATTCCAGGGAATAAACTATGGCATACCCTTTTATTGTTTAGCCTATAAAAGGCAGTTGTATTATCATTTGTAACATCATCGAAAACCACCACTACTACTACCACCACCACCCTTGTAAAACACAAGCTTCCGCTAGTGTTTTTAATATAAAACGGTGTTGTTTATGTAACTTGTAATTTAAAGTTTTGTTTTTGAGACTTTAATTACAAGATAAAAATTCTTAGAACGTGAATTTTCATATTGTATACAGAGCTTTGAATCTAAAAACGTATCTTAGCTCTATGGATGCTAAGTCCTTCAGGTATATAAGGAAAAGCAGTGAATGGTTATTATTTTATCATACTTCGTGTTTCTACGAGAAAAATTTCTATTTAAAAATTTCTTAAATCCCTTGTGTTGGTTAAAAGACAGCGCAATTGCTTCTTAAAAAAAAGTATTCGTAAGACGACGGAAAAAAGTTTGTAAGTTAAAGTTTGGTGAATCAAAACAAGTTTATAAAATATATCTTTGAGTTTTTTCTGTTATGGTTCCGATCTGCGTTTGAGCAAGAAATACAGTATTGGTACGATAATTCACGAACTGTAGATCCTGAATATATCGTCTTTCATAAAGATAGTCCTAAACCCACAACAACCGATTTAGCTAATAATTTAGCTTGTGTTTATAATCGTTTAATCTACTTTTCTAAGGTATCTCTTAAAAAATTACAAAAGTATTTCTGGGAAAACAAAAAGAAACTTGAGTCTAGAGTCAAATTTGTCAAGTAATGCTTGGAATCTTGTGAGGACATTACTAAGAACAAAACCAGATTGAACCAAAATAAGCTTCAACAAGTCTCAACTAAGTTAAAACATAGTCTAAACCACTCACAAAAAGAGAAGGTCTTGAACCTTGTTCAGAAATAGCCGAGCAAACTCTAAGTTAGTCGAAAAAGAAGCCCTTAGACTAATCATAGAAGATCTTAATCAAAAGATCCAGAAGGTTGAACACCTTCTTCACGAAGTTAAGAAGCTCATCACCGGATGAGTCTTGCCAATCAAAAGGCAACAACTGAATATCAAGAAGCTATACAAGCTACTGAAGATCTTGAATCACCAGCAGTTGGTTTTTATTGCAAATAACAAACTTGATTACCAAGGAGGTCTGACTCAATCAAGTAAACGCTGTTATTAACATCAAAATAATACTTTACTTTATTAATTTTGCTACTAACGCAAAAGTTAGAAGTTAGTTGAGCTAGAAGAAAAGTTGACAAGCTCAAGCAAGGAAATCCATACGAATTAAAGAAAGAGAGGTTCAGCCCGCTGACCTTGAAGACTCTATATCAAGCCTAGCCAAAAGACTTGATAGTTTCTCCATCAGTGGAAAACTCCCGGTAAAAAGAATAAACGGAAAGATACACGTCTTTGAAGATCCCAATAAAATCTTTAAAGAACAGTTTGAAAAAGAGTCAAAGAAATGACTTCCAGAAGACCAAGCATCCTCACAGAAGTTCTTACGCAAACCCAACAGAACTTCCGACTCAAGAAGACCAAATTCGTGGCTATCGACAAATGGCCCGGAACAGACATCAAGTAGCCAGAACAACAAGAAGAGTGTTTGGAAGGAGTAATTACAATCGAACTCTTGAAACAGCTGTAGACCCAGAAAGACAGCTTGAAATATCAAGAGAAAGGCGAGAATCTTTGTACAGCAGATGTACTCATATTCAAATAATAGAAAGTACAGGGCAAGATCTCAAGAGTATATGAACATTACTATGAGCAAAGAATCTTTTGTGTGTTGGTGAAAACCAATAAACCTTCGATTTATGACAACGAGAGTCTTATGAGAGCCTGAGAAATTCAGGACTTTAGCATATCCTCTTGAGGATCTTCATGATAAGGACTACACGCAATCCACCGGAGGAAAGTGTAGGAACCAATGCTCTAGTTGTCCTACGCGGGACAATAGACGGGAAGACAGCCGGACAAATTTATTGCTACCATGGAGTAGACTCTTGCAAGGAACGCGCTTAGTCTTAATACATTCCCTGAATGATTCTAAGTGTCAATGACTTCCACAATTCATGTAGAAGGTGTATACAGACTTTTGGGTATGAGACTTGGCAAAGCGGTAGAAAGTAACTTATTGGTAACATATGGCCCTTAAAAGGCTGGTTATCAAACACAAGTTATATGGCGTTCCAATACAGCGTAGTAGAAAACGTTGTGGCCACCTCCCCACAACAGGCATTACAGCAATTTCCTGGTGTTAGAAAGAAGGAGTTTAGATGAGTTAAGAAGGAATGAGATGGCATCTAATGACACCTGTAGCAAACCTCTAGTACGTGTACATTCAAGAGTTGCAGTAAATGATAAGGCTAATGTTCGGTTAAGTCTCCGATTTGAAAGATACCGACAAACACCTCAACCACCAAGATACTCAGTTGATCAACATGATCGAGAAGTAATAGGGAACGATAACTTGGATGAAGACGAAGAACACTTCATAGTGATTACTGTTCTCAAGCCCCTCAAGATAGTACCATATCTCTTATGACATATGTTTCGCGTGAATGCTGCTTGAATGAAAGCAAGATTCCTGAAGAAGAACCATTAAATAAGTTAGGGATCCAACAACCAAAACGATCAAAAGCTAAGGTCAAGCTGAGAAATGGTCAACTTGGTGAACATGGGAAAATGGGATTATCTATGTCAGGTATGAAGAACACTAGACTAACCACTAATAGAAGAAGTTTTGCTACAAAAGCAATACTGGTTGGGAGATTGAATTCTCAGATGATGAAGTTACCCCAGGAAAGGTAACTATTTTGGAGGAAAGTGATTGGGATGATGATGAACGAAGTGGCGGAGAAATTCTTGTCATACAGGAAAGACTTGCACAGAATCAGCAAGAATTTCTTGATATTTCTAAGGAAGAAAATGATGATGATGATTTACCGTACCCAAAGTTTCGAAATTGTCATACAAGTGGAAGCAATATAATCAAAAACTTGAAGAATCATGCTTTCCCTTCTTCATCCTCACACAAGAATTCAACAATGTTATCAACCCCCACATGTATTCATCATGGGGCCACCGTCTATCCACCGGCACAACAGTATCCACAACCATTTTATAGGCCAGAACTATCTGTTTGGTTATCCTCAAGGAAAAATGTAAATATTCAATGGAGGTATGGTGAATATTACAAATCACAGTGGACCATCTACCACGCGTGGACAGAAATCCGGAGTTAATGACTTAGTTATTTACATCAGACCCAGGCCTTATCATGGTAGAAGTAATTATCCAGCTAGGGAGTCTATTACAATTAATAGACTTAACAAATATAACATGGTTTGACAACAAAGCAAGTTAGCTTTTGTGGAGAATATTTCTTGGAGAAAAGTGAGAAAGTTAATGTAGGCAACCAATGGCGAACCGTATAACCCAGGGCATATTCTGCTCTTGAAGCAATTGAGATGACACAAAATATTACATCACAAGTGAGGCAGTAGTTAATTCCTGTTAGAAGGACCCGTTATCGTGGCTAATATGATAAACAAGGAAGGAAACATTGCAAGATAGTGTTATCAAGAACTGGATCTTGATGACAACTGGGATATTGTTTCAGCAGATTTTGATGACAGCAGTGTCTATAGCATATTAGAAGGAGAAGGTGATACTTATCAAAGTATCAGTGTTATGGTCTAAGATATCTTACTCGAAGAAAATAGTTTTCATGGCAATAGAAGTGATGAAAGTGATGACGATCTGGAAGATAGCGATAATTACGGTCATCATGCTTTATGTTCATCTGGACACCAACAAAGAGTAGCATAAAATCGGTTCAATCAGTCAGACTCGTGGAAACCAGACAAAGATTTATTACCAGTCAAAAGTAAAGAATTGTAACGCACGAAATGGATCTGAAAAACACGTCACCAACTATACCATTTGCTATTTCTGTGGGATACTAACCACAGACACGTCAAGACTTAACTGTCCCAAATGCCAACTCACAACATGCGCCCTTTGTGCAAGAAATTATCTTGGCAAAACAGTTAATGTCAAAAGAAAACAGCCTCAAAAACCATAGAAGATTAAAGGTCTTCAACTGCAATGATGTAAAGCTTCTTAAGAACTTTTGAAAGAAAAGATGAACAAGTCAACAGGATGATCGAGATCAAGCCAAAGAGTACTATGAAAATAAAGCTGCTATGCAAAAGAAAGAAGAAATATGGCAGTCAAAGAAAGCTTGTTAGTGAAGGGATCTCACAGTTGCCTATAAAATCATTGATCAGTTAGATCTGAATCAGAAAGTCTTGAAGAACTCAGAATTGAAAAGGGAAAAGATATTGAAGAACAAAAAGATGAAGAAATGGGACTTAAAGCGCAGTTGCAGAAGAAGAAAAGAAGAAGAAGAAGTCAAGTTTTCTAAGAGAGGTTTCCACACTGGGAAACATTCATGTTGCAAAACCTTGCGTAGAAACAGAGATTCATTATTTTGGGAAGCCATGCAAGCCAAAAAAATCTGGTATGTCACTAATCATTTATAATGTTAAGTGATTTGATATTCCTAACTGCACAGCTTTTGGACACCGCAATAATAGACACTGAGGAGCATCAGCATGTTGCATAAAAAACATGTGAGTCATTCAGAAGAAGCTCTGGAACCTCTAACCCGACTGTCGTCTTTTAATGGCTTAATTCAATGTCAACAGGCTACTCATATAATAAAGCAAGGTTATTTCATAATTGAGGAAAAGCAAATTAAGATACCTCTCATATATGCTTTTGATATGAGGGACAGAATGGTATTGAAATGCTGATAGTGATAGGAAGCCAACTTCTTAAGATTATGAAAGGAGGAATTCGAATAGAGGAGAAGAAAATAACAATTCTTACCAAGAGAGTCACTAAAATCAAAGACTTCTAACCAAACTAAAGTGTGCTAGGAAGGAATTGCTGAGTTAGAAGTCGATGAAGAAAGAATTCCTAGAAACAAATGAATCCATTTTATTTAACCAAGAGGAAGTGGGCATTCAGAACAGTTCAATCATGTCATTGATAGGTTAAAACTAGCAGGGATACATTGGAGAAGAAACCCTCAAGCATTGGAAAAAGAATGGTTGAACTTTGTAAACTGGACTATAATCAATCTCTGTTGTTACAATTAGAAGACAAGCATTTAAAGCATGTAACTCCAGAAGGAAGACTTGTTCTCAGAAAACATTGTCGATAGTCTTCTCAAAATTGTGCCTACGCCCAAAGTAAAGCAGGCAGGCACAGAACAATGGTAATGATCGTAAATTCAGGAACAACAATTGATCCTGCAACTGGAAGAGAAATCAAGGGAAAAGAAAGGATGGTTTTTAATTACAAGTCCTTGAATGATAATACATACAAGGATTAATACTCCCTACCAGGAATCAACATGATCATCAAGAGAGTAGGAGGTGCAAAAATATTCTCAAAGTTTGATCTCAAATCGGGATTCCATCAAGTTGCTATGGATGAAGAATCAATCCCTTGGACTGCGTTCTTAGTTCCAGGAGGACTCTATGAATGGCTGGTTATGCCATTTAGCTTGAAAAACACCCCGGTAGTATTCCAAAAAAAGATGGATAGATGCTTCAAAGGAACAAAGTCATTCATTGCAGTATATATTGATGATATACTGGTTTTCTCAAAGAATGAAAAGGAGCATGCCAAGCACCTAGAAAAGATGCTAAAAATCTGTGAAGATAATGGTCTTGTCTTATCTCCAACAAAGATGAAGATAGCAGTCTTGACAATAGAATTTTGGGGAGCAGTCATAGGAGAAGGAACCATAAAGTTGCAACAACACATCATAAAGAAGATCGTTAACTTTAATAAAGAAGAGTTGAAGACAAAGAAAGGATTAAGGTCATTCTTAGGAATACTTAATTATGCTCGAAATCATATCCCAAAGCTTGGGATACTCTTAAGGCCACTTTATGAAAAAACAAATGCTCATGGAGATAAAAGACTGAAGCC
>BQNB010018915.1:53380-67593 GCA_026074375.1 Tanacetum coccineum | reverse complement strand
GAAAATTATATGCATTCGTGGAAGACCAATTAGTTATGATCTATAAAGACCCTCTTGTATTACCACTTTCAACATTATTATAAAGAAAATGAAGAAAAGAGGGTGAAACAAAAAACCACCCATGTGCTAAAAATATAAAGATGATGCAAAATAAAAAAATAAAAAAATGGAGCTGGTAGCCTATTATTGCACCAAGACATCTCAGTATTGAAAAATGGAGCTAGTAGCCCATTATTACACCATGTCATCCCAATACTCATGAAGAATGGAGCTAGTAGCCCATTATTGAAGATTAGATTTTTGGACTTAAACTCTTGGACCCATGGATGGACAGTAGCTAGTTATGACAACCTTAAATTATTTTAGACTATTTGTTTTGTGTTAACAACCATTAAATATGTATCCCATGTCTATCATAACCCATTTATCACCCTTTAAAACCATATTACCCTTGTTGCCTTTGAGAATTATTTAGACCCTAATTTTAACTGGTGCAGATTTGTGTACTTTCCAAGCTTATGATAAAATACATACTATGACCGTGCAAATGAGTGATCACCCCGAAAATGAAACACTTAGACTAGTGGAGAGTTGAGTGACTTTTTATCCCCTTTTCATGAGGTGTTCGGCTATGATATTTTCTAGCATAAGAGTTTTATAAATTCATTTCTTGAAATTATTCTCGAGAAATCTTTTTATGAAATGTTCTAACAGGTTCTACTTGAGGGCAAGCAGAAGTCAAGTGGGGGATATTTGAAAACATCAAATATTTATTACTTTTTGGTGGCAAAATACCCCCTATATTACCTGCAAATGTTTCACTAACACTCGAAAACAAGATATTTTATATCATTTTGTAGTTTTCAGGTGAAATGCAAGAAAGTGACAAGAAACAAAGGAAAAAGGACTCAAAGTGTAAATATTTGAAGAATCACCAAAAATGGTTATGCCATAACATATATTAAGCAAGTACGAAGATCAACGACAACGTTACGGCGTAACACCATATCTAGTTACATCGTAACCATGAAGATCCACAAATATGAAATGAAGATCGCGTACTTATGGACATTATTTAAAGGTTACGGTTTAACACCATATCTGGTTACGCCGTAATAAATGCTTAAATATGGAATGCCGTGTAAGATGGTTATGGCGTAACACCTTTATTGGTTGCGTCGTAACAGGTTCGATACCTATAAATAAAGGGCTCATTCAAGCTATTCCGACATCACTTCCTCCACAGCCAATTGGAGAGGCGACAAAGGCTTCCAACCTTCGAAGAATTCCACCTGGAGTCCAAGGGAGATCACACTTTACTTACTTTTTGTATTTAATCGTTCAAATACGAATACTGTAAGAATTATGAGTTTTCAATCTATGATTTCTTCTATTTCTTGTTGTGTTTCCGTTACCATGAGCGGCTAAGCACTTAAAGTGCTGGCCTAGTTATGTAATTACTGTTGTTATGATGTTTGTTTCCTGTTAGATTATGGTTTCATTAGATATTCCTTGACTATCGTGTAACCCTGGGTTTTGGTAGTATGGGTGGTTTGGACCTAGCTTGCCCCATTATTAGATTATCTAGTTAATATGGGATCCAATGGGTACTAGGGAGGATCACTAACTCCTTACCTATTGTAGGAACTAACCGGACACCGCACTTATCACTTAATATACTTAAAAAGCATAGGAACTCTATCAGAGAGGGTTAATAATCTTTATAGATTATTAGATATATTTTGGGAATATTTGGGATTAATCATTGCGACCTGGATAACCTACCTCCCAGATGATTCGGGACTGATTCGGAATCGCAAGGAGTAGCTAAATAAGATGAGTACAAAGACATATAAGATTAAGATGAGTACAAAGACATATTACAAGAAGAGAAAAGAGCTAGAGTTACACATGTTAATAGCACAGTCTATCCATTAAGTGAAGCTTTCTTTGTTCAATACCTACTCGAGACCCAAATGAAGGATGCATGAGAGCCTGTGTCATTGAATCAATAACACTCGTACAACTTGATATCCATTTCGAGCTAAAAATAATAAGCACCTTGAAAAGTATTTGTATGGAAAGTAGCAATGCCTCGTGCCATAAAGAAATCACCCGTTCAACCAACAACCGAAAGATCCCTTGTCTCCTCCTCCATCATCACATCCTCGTGCCATAAGTGTGAGCACATGAAGTAATATTTCTTTCTTAGCTAAGTTTGTAATAAATTAGATTATAATTTCTGGCAACTGTCGTTGGTCAGTTTGATAAATACTTCAAACTTACGCCATGTTTACCCCGAAGCGACGCTCATCCACACCTAATGCTACACAACCGCACGATGTTGCTTATAAATTTGAGAAATATATATAAAATTTAAGACAATGTGGTCAGCAAGGTATCTAACAGTTCATTTTTTACATTAGCATGTCGTTTGGATTAGCTTATTATCATTTGGGCAGTCTTGCAGCACCAACAAGGACAAATACAATCATCGGGTAAGCCTATTTTGGGTGACACGGGCTTGAATTTGTGAAAAACATTGAAACTTATGCGAAGAAGCGAGCAGCGACCAAGTTTTGTTTTCTCTTTGCACCGCCTGTTATTTGGCTCCATGTTTAGCATTCTAGATGTTAAATGTTGGGAATTATATTTGAGTTGATAAGACAAAACATATAAAAGATAAAGGACTTAAAAGGCAAAGGAGAAATTCTTCAAAAGATGGAAGATTTTGAAGATTCTGAAGATAAGCTTAAATGATTAAAAGATTTATTAATATCTTTATTTGTTCTTATCCTTTGTAAACCTAATATCTCTATTATATAAAGAGATACATGTCATTAGGTTTTAGCATCCAGAAAACATAGAACTCTCCCAATGAGAGTCTAGAAAAATGTATGTATGTGTACACGTTTAGTTAGTAGTTAGATTAATAGTTAGTTAGTTAGTAGCTCCAAGGTAAAGAATTGGGGAAAGGGGGAAACGTATGAGAATAAAAACCTTGTTTGATAATATATTGTTCTTTATATTCCGCTGCATATTTATATTATCTGTAAAACATATCCTAGATGGGCTTGATCGATTCTTAACATGTGGTATCAGATCCTGGTGGCTCTCGATCTAGGATCTCAAGGTTTTGGTTTTTCGGTATTCTGCTCATGATCAAATTCGATAAAACTAGGGTTTTAAAGAAACCCTAATTTGGTAAAAGTAGAAAGTGGTTTTTCAATTTTCGTTAGAGAGTTCACAGCAGGTAATGATCGCTGAAAAGGTTGCTGTTTTGAAAGGTGTTTGAAGCAGTAACAAAGGAGTAGCAGGTGCGACAAACAGGAAAAGATTCAAAGGTTATCTGGTGTTCGTTTGTTTGAAGGAGCAGAAAAGTTTCTTTTCTGTTAAAACTACAAGGTAATCAATAACAAAAAGTTTTGGTGATCAGGTTCGTTGAGTTATTATATCAAGGACGACAAAGGTATATCGTTACTGCTTGAATATGTTGATGTTGAATATTTGTTTTAAACACAGTGAAGAAGCAAAAACTGATAACAGTAACATTCTTATCAAGATTATTATTTGATCGTTCTTGAGCATAAGCTGATGTGTGATTTATTGATGAGGGTGAGAATGCATCATATATGTTTTAAGATTGACAATTTAGTGACAGAAAAGTGTCGCTAAAAGAGGCGTCGTCTGGATTATTTTTTGTATAGCTGTGATCCTTGATTTGTTGCTTATGATTGGGCTTCTGATGTCGTGGTATGAGTTTCTGTTCGATGGTTTATAGAAGCAGCAGGTAGCGATCTGGTCACAAATGGTGAAAGTATTAAGGTTGCTTAATGATTAGTGTTGCTGTGAACTTTGAGATGCTATTGATGTTTGTATATGGATATGGATGCTGATTTTATGGGCCGCTAATGAAGGTTAGATTCGTGCTGCTCATATAGGTTTTCTACTGCTTGTGTACTTATTATTGCTCGTATATGATTAAAACTGCTCATTGGTTGATTAGTGTTGCCAAGGTATGTTAGTACTGCTAGAATTTAGCAGTTACTACTGTTGGTTTATACACTTAATACTGCCAGGCTTTATAAGTTACTACTGCTGGCTTTTAAAACAGTGGGTATGAGTGGTTTTTAAAATTGTTTGGATGTGAAGCAGATTGTTTGATGAGAAAAGGACAACAGATGGAGGCGTATGTTTTTGTGAAAGGATATTTAGGGTTTGGTAACTGTGACGAGATGGTTAGATATATATCTGACCAGTACTTATAAAATCTGATGGGCCTTCATCTACATATGTATACACGTGGGTTGCTGGTTTTAACACAAGATTTGGGCTGGTAACAAGATGGTATTCGTATTTATGCTGCTGGTTTATGTTTGTGTCAAACAGTAGTAAGTCCAAAAGTTTTTAGTTTATGCTGCTCTTTCACAAATTAGTACTGCCAGCTGGTTTATATTAGTGCTGCTTGTGTATTTTATTAATACTGCTAAGGTATCAAGCACAGGTTAGTGCTGCCAGGTTTGTGAATTTAGTGTTGCTAGCATTAAAAAGCAGTGAGTTTTTACTAACTGCTCGGGCTTAATGATTTTATGCTGCTAGCTTTATCCGATAACGAACAACACACACAGATTGGATCACGGATTGAACACGATGCTTCATTTAAGGGGAAGCTAACAGATTGTTTTTGGATTATGGTTTAAATGTTCTTAAAGGATTGATAAAACGTCAAACGCGTGTCGTAATAATATATAGTATATCCCGTTAGATAAGAAAATTACTTTAGGAAAAGTAATAGTCTATCTTCCGAGTGTCGTTTCCACGGCGAGAGATGAATTGAAATCCATGTTAATGTTTTTGAAGTATAGTGCTTGATTATCTTTTAAGATTTTTGGTTTTAAAACTATTTTTAATACTAAGAAAAATACTAATAATAATACTAGAATTATACTAAACAATTAAACTACGAGAATTATGCTAAAAATTATCTAAAAGATCTATAAGACTAAAATGCTTGCTAAGTGACGTGAAAAGTTCATTAATTGTGAATTAAGGTTTAAAAAATCGAAGATTATTAATTAACAAGCCTTTTTACAATCCACACTTAATTCCCAATTCACAATAAAGCCATACTCTTTTCTTTAAAAAATCGAATATTTTACTCTTCTTCCAGCTAGCAATAAAGCCATACTCTTTTCTTTAGGAGGTATTTGATCATACTTCTTTAAAAAGGCTTGTATAGCTTCCGTTAGATTTTCTCTAGCTTGCAACATTTCCGTACTCGTTTCTTGAGGGGGTTGATGAACGACGGAATACTGCGAGGGTTGGAATTGGTCAAAACCGGAAAAATTATAGCAAGGGTTAGGTTCATAGTATTTTTGATTCATCGGTTGACACTAAAAAGTCTCATGAGGACCCCCACAGTTTTCACAACAAAGATATTGTTATAGGTAACTCTGTGGATTTTATGGGTAAACATTATCACTATAGTTTTGATTGTAGCACGGTTCCGGCTCATAGACAAGCGGGAATCGTGGTAGACAATCAGAACCGTAGTGATGATCGTTTCCACATAACTCACAAGAGTATGTCTGGGGATGTGGTGGTGGGTTGATAAGGTTTGGAGAATCATTGTAAGAATACGGAGTTGGTTCATAAGTGAATGAATTTTTAGTTTCCGAATTACATCCTAGACAAGGTACCCCTCTATTATAATATCCACACCGCTCGCAAGTACAATATCAACAAGGTAGATCATCTAAAGGATTTCCCATGCTTTCCTACTTACGGCCCAATTACTAACATGGGTCCTAATCTTAGTCCAAAACGCAGGCCCAGGTTAAATTTCCACAAACCAAACGCATCCAGTTGACAAAAATTAAATGAGAAACTAGCTTATCTATTTTAATTATCTCTAATAAGCTAAAGCTCGAATCAAGTAAGCTCACACGAATAAGCTAACATACGAATAAGCTTCAACACAGAAATAAGCCACGATTTTACTTAAACGAACAACTAAAAGCAACGAGCACGAGCTACTAGCAAATCTAAAACGAGATTAATAACTATCAAGCACTTACAAATAAGCAATCTCAATAAGCCAGAATTACCATGAATACTAGATGAGTAATTTTAATAACTAAATAAGCACTTAGAACTAGGTAAAACTCAAAACCATGGCAATAATCTAAACGATATTAAGCTAAAACAAGATTTAAGCTAAATCTACTTTATAAGCCCATACAAAAACGATAATAGCACTAAGTAAGCAATGAAAACAGCAACGAATGATTTTTATAAGCTAAAAGCATTCGAACTACTCAAATAGCAAAACGAATAAGCAAATAAGCTTATGGAAGTTTGATTTAGCAATATAAGCTCACGTTAAACCAAATAAGCTATTTTGAAACTTATTTTATCAGAAAATATGAGCTTCTAATAACACTAAAACGATATAAGCAAGAAAATAAGCTAGATCCGAGCTTATTATAGCTTATTACTCGAAAAATCCTTAAAAACTATAAGATAAGCTCGAATAAGCTTTAAAGAGCTTTGAGGAGTCTATCTAAAAGCTTTTAAGGAGATTTAGATCGAATAAGCTGAAAAAAATAAGCTCACTGAATCAGCTTATTTAATAAGCTATAATGTTAACAAAAGAAATGATTGAATAAGCAACCATAATAATCAAACCATTAATTTTCAATAAGCTCAAAACATTTGTCATACAATATTTCGATAAGCTGAACATTCAAACAAATACAATAAGCAGAAATTCGAAATAAGCTAAATTTTAAACATTGATAAGCTAAAACTAAAAAAAACTAAAACTAAAATTTTCCTAATAATCCAAAATGAAGGGGAGCGGGATGATTTTATAGCCAAGTGAGGGGGTAATGTTGTAAATTTGTCCCATTATTAAGATGATTATGAGCCAATCATTGGCTAGAATATGGGAGACCTCGGATCGACAAAATTGGCGGGCGAATCCAGCGTTTGAGAAGACACCACGTGTCCATTTCGTTAGCTTATTATTCACGCAGCACACGCCCACTGTTGGATCATTTTTCATGCAAATTGAATTAGAATAAAAGATGTATTCAAACTTCCATGCCACGTGGCCTGATTCAATTCGCTCTTCCATCCTTAGTGCGCCATCACGTGTGGTGGTTTATATTTAATTTCCATTCACGTAACGATGATGTCACATGACGTCGTGTTAGGTTCATAAAAAGTGTCGATTATGTAATTTAGTTATTAGTCTTTATTTTGTTTAGAATAAAGTAGTTTTGTAATATGGTATATTATGCTAAAAGTAAAAAATAGCATAATTACCAAAGAATAGGGACTAGAAGTGAAAAATAAAGGAAAGGAATCCTCATTCCTTCTCTTATAAATACCCCTTCTAATCATCATTAGACGGTGATGCCTTGTAATAAACATTTTCCCTTTCCCTCCATTTTAATAACATTTGAATTTTGAATACTTGCCCTCCTCTACTATTCTCTCTAAGCTTTCAGGAACAATATGTATGATTCAAGATAAACAAGACCTATCATGTGGTATCATACGCCATTAGAGAATTCGAGTGATTCGATTTCTAAGCTTTTTACACGTCCGACAACCTCGAGATGACATTCGATGAATTCGGTTGAGATATTTAAGCTTTCGAGTTGTGTTTTGACAAGAGATTTCGAGTATTTGGAAGTTATCGAGTGTTATCGAGTTATGGAGATTGCATTTTCAGTGGTATTTTAGCGTTCTTGGAAGTGTTTCTGCATTCTCGGAAGTGGTTTTTCTATTTTCGGATCATTTTTTATAGTTTTGATCGAAAAGTATTGTAATAGATATATACGCATTTTCGGTTCTATTGAAAATCGTATATTAGGAGGTTATTGATAAACTCGGGTAAATATCGAGTTTTATATGTTTTTACATTTTCGGTTTTATCAAAAAGTGTGAAATAAGGACTTAGTGATTTTACTCTCGGAAATAAGCTTACAAGGTGTTAAAATACCATAATTTCACGATTTTATCGTAAATTGGGATTTTGAAAAACAAAATTTTCAATTTTTAAAAACTCGGAGTACAAATTCGGAATCATATACAAGAATAGCAAGAAAGAGAAAAGGGTGATGAGACATTCAAAGATTCATAAGTTTTGTGATGCAACACTAATTAGAGTACTTGAAGGTTTAAAGAGTTACAATAATGATGTTAAGTATGGCTATGTACAAAGAGAACTTACGAATGATGAGGTTGAGTATCTAAAGTTGTTTGAAGAAGAGATTGAAGTAAGATTGAAGTATCACAACCAGATGAGAAGATGGGAGATGTATGTGAATGGAAGACCACTTGGACCACGAAGGGAACGCCCAGAATAATCGACCCTTAGGGGGAGATTGTTAGGTTCATAAAAAGTGTCAATTATGTGATTTAGTTATTAGTCTTTATTTTGTTTAGAATAAAGTAGTTTGTAATAAGGTATATTATACTAAAAGTAAGAAATAGCATAATTACCAAAGAATAGGGACTAGAAGTGAAAAATAAAGGAAGGGAAGCCTCTTTCCTTCTCTTATAAATACCCCTTCTAATCATCATTAGAAGGTGATGCCTTGTAATAAACATTTCCCTTTCCCTCCATTTTAATAACATTTGAATTTTGAATACTTGCCCTCCTTTACTATTCTCTCTAAGCTTTCATGAACAATATGTATGATTCAAGATAAACAAGACCTATCACGTCACCATCTTCATACAGATTTAATTACTTCTTTGTTGGGCTAATTTTGGGTTTGGGCTGGTCCGGCCCATAAAATGGGTTACGGGCTGGCCCAATAAGATCTGAGGGCACCGTTGGACTCGTTTTCTCGCGCTCTTTCCAATGGCATGCTAAGGGACTTTTCACGACTTTGTCTTGATCTTGAATATTAAGCGATCTTGACCGAAACGAACCCGCAAATACCCGTTTTTTATATTGTTTTCAATCCGTTTTACCTGCAAGACATAAAAATACCAAACAGACATATTTGCAATATAATTAAGCATATTTTAACATTTTAGTCCAATTTATTAGCATTTTTTGGGGTACAAGTGATGTGTGTTTTAGCACAAATCAAACTCCCCCACACTAAGCCATTGTTGATCCCACACGCAATACTTATAAAACACGCCCGGAAATAAATAGTTTTATCCCCCTTTAACTTATGACCCCTCACAATCAAACAAGAATAGAAAAGATCCATTAAAGGGTTCAAAAATCATTTATTTCTAAAACGCCCCCGTTTTAACCACTTATTAAAAAGATAAAAACTAAAATTAAACTTTTATAAACTTTTATTTAAAAGGCTTTAAGAATGGGAGTTCATCATCCTCGACTTTTCACGATCCCCAAACCAAGCTTAAAACGAAATCACAGCTAAATATAAGATTAGATGCTAACACTACTCATAAATGCTAATTGTGTAAATATAAACTTAACTTTTCGCTCCCTTATTCTTAAATCCTCTAAGGATTTTTTTTTATTATTATTATTGGTGACAAATAAATTATGACCTTATTCATATAAAGTAAACCCGGTTTAGACCGTAATTAGTTTGAAATCCCTTCCTAAAGAGACGATATGGTGAGAATAAGGTCCACAATAAGGTTCTAATTTCGCATGATTTAGGGGTTATCCTTTTTATTTCATCCGAAACAACTCAACTACGAGTCCAGAGACAGAGGCTTTATTTAGATAACCCCGGAGTCGAAATTTGGCTTTATTATTATTATTATTGCAACATTATTAAACCTCAGTCCTTTAAACAACTACCACGTCATTATGCGAGCCGACCATCATCCAGGAGTCTTATTTCAACCTCGGTGATCCTCGACCTTTTTGAAGGCTGCAACATCCGTTATGAGCCGACAAGATGCAGCAAACTTTTATCAGTCTTGGATTATTATTCTTACTATGGGCCTTCTTTTGAAGACTGCCACATCGGTTGTGAGCCGGCAAAAGAGGCTTTAAGTAAAAATTTGATTCACGCCCAAATTTTTATTATTTGTATTATTACTCCACCCTCTTAAACAACTTCCACATGGTGTGAGCTGGCAAGATGGTAGTTGTCTTATTTCGGCTTCGGTTATTACATAAATATTATTATTATAGCCAAAATGTCAAGTCTGTTGGTCTTTTAACTACCTAGACAACGGTAGTGAGCCGTCAGGAATCGGTAGCCTATTTATCCATAACACTGACAAAACATCGATGTGTACCTTACTTTCACCAGAAAGAATCTCTACGAAGTGATTTAAACTAAGAATCGAAAAAACCAAAGTAACTTTATTTATTCAACAATTATATAAAGTTTATTAAGCTGATGGGAGCAAAAAGCCACAATTAACCTCTATGAGCTCTATAGAGTTCCATCTACTCTTACGTTTAGCATCTAACTTATATAAAACTATTATAATTTCTCTTTCCTTTGCAAAATTTTTAAAGTTAAGCAAAACCTATAAGTCTTCGAAAGACTAAGGGGAAGTTAGAGTTTTAAACTAGGTAAGTCAAAAAGCTACTTAGTTCTACGGGCCTACCATATTATCTAAATTTTTTTATATTCATCAGTTTTTTTATATAATATATATATTTATTATATATATATATATATTATATATATACCTATCATAATTAAAACAATTTAAATTTTTAAATTTTGGCTCAAAACGGGGTTGCGCACTGGGAACACAGACAGGCAACAGGTTATTGATCAAATGTTCGATAGAAATCCCCCACACTTAGAATGAAATATTGGCCTAATGTTTAAAAATACTCAGGTTTTACCCCCCCCCCCTACCCCCCCCCCCCCCCCCCTCACACATCTTTAGGAACGAAAAAAATAAAAAGGCAAATGCAAAAAATTCCAAGTGTGAAAGGGAAAATCAAATATATATATATATATATATATATATATATATATATATATAAGATTAGGATTGAGGATGCCAAAATAAGCAGAAGATCGAAGACCGGGCGATTGGAGGATTGAAAACAAGCACGGGTCTTCATGATCTTAAGGAATCCTGTAAAAATAGTACCACACGCTAAAGAAAGAAGCACTCCCCCATACGTGGGCTATAAAATCACATACTCGTTTATTAAGAAAATAGAAAGAAGAAAAGACATGGGTTGCCTCCCGAGAAGCGCTTGTTTTTTATCGAGTCACTAGCTTGACTCATCCCCCTATCATCGTGATATTAGGGATGAAACATGTGGAAGAGAAAATCTCCATCGGGCTTTCATTCAAGATGTTTAGATAAACATTGAAGCACATGAAAGTTCCACTCTGATGAAGTGTCACCGGCTCAAGAGAATAGCAACTAAAAACAGAGATGTCAGGGTCAAAATAGTATCTTCACTCCCGGAGGAGAGAAAAAGAGAAGAATCCATAGAATAAGTGAGAAAAAGAAGAGATTCTGATAACAAATGTGAGGGAAAAATAATGGCGATCCTTAAAGGGTAAGCTCACATATGTTGGAGGAAAAATTTTCTCCGGAATCCCATGGTCGAAAACTTTATCCTCGGTCATCAAATCATCAATTGGAGCATCGTACAAAATCTTCTTCCATTTATTTTCTTTAGACTCTAAATTAAATAAATCGTCATTCTCTTCGAGAGGCGGTTGATCGGTGAACCCCTCGAGAATGGAAGCAATACTTATCTTAGGAGTAGACGGATCATGGTGAAGTAGAAACTCAATCTCATCAATATCGCCACCTGGGTCGAAAAATTCATCCTCATTAAAATCGAAAAGAGGTGTGACAAGCAAAGCGGCTTATCAAGGTTAGAAACATAAGAGTCCTTACTCTTGATGTTCTCTAACACCTCATCAAAAAGAGGATTTACGTCACTAGATATGTATTCGTCATTGAATTCGAAAAGAGGTTCGAGTAAATTTTAACATTATCTTCTGGAACGACCTCATCGGATAGTGACTCGTCATCACTAAATGTAAAATCATCATTTGAATCGAAGAGAGGGTTAGAGAAAGTGGTAAAATTAGGAGAAGAATCATCACAAACGGGAACATCACACTCACTTTTTATTGGATAAATCCTCGGACTCACTTGGGGTTAGGTTAAGGTCCTTAACACTAGACTTATTTTCTTTGTCCAATTCCATTTTCGGAATAGTGTTAAGATGCTCATCCTCTATTATGAGAGAGTCCGTAATCGGTAAGTCGGGTGTGATTGCAACTGACAAAGGAAGTTTAGAAATAATATCTCTCAAAGAAATAGAACTTTCATCGTCATCGTCATCATCGTCATCATAGAAAATAGGAGGCTTCTAATATTGAGAACTAACTTTAGCTGTCTGCTCTTCTTGTTTTAGTTGAATTCCATTAAGAATTTGCAAATCATTAATAAGTTTGAGTAGCAATTCTTGTATATTCTCTGGTTGATTTTGCTCTTCTTTCACGGCTTTCTTAATTTTAAGAAATCTCTCCTCAGCTAGCAATAAAGCCATACTCTTTTCTTTAGGAGGTATTTGATCGTACTTCTTTAAAAAGGCTTGTATAGCTTCCATTAGATTTTCTCTAGCTTGCAACATTTTCATACTCGTTTCTTGAGGGGGTTGATGAACGACGGAATACTGCGGGGGTTGGAATTAGTCAAAACTGGAAGAATTATAGCAAGGGTTAGGTTCATAGTAATTTTGATTCATCGATTGACACTGAAAAGTCTCATGAGGGCCCCCACAGTTTTCACAACAAAGATATTGTTGTGGGTAACTCTATAAATTTTGTGGGTAAAAATTATCACTATAGTTTTGATTGTAGCATGGTTCCGGCTCATAGACAAGCGGGAATCATGGTAGACAATCAGAACCGTAGTGATGATCGTTTCCACATAACTCATAAGAGTATGTTTGGGGCTGTGGTGGTGGGTTGATAAGGTTTGGAGAATCATTGTAAGAATACGGAGTTGATTAATAAGTGAATGAATTTTCAGTTTCCGAATTACATCCTAGACAAGGTACCCCTCTATTATAATATCCATACCGCTCGCAAGTACAATATCGACAGGGTAGATCATCTAAAGGATTTCCGCAGCTGAAACAACTACGTTGTTTGAATGACAACATAAGAATTAAACCAATGAGATGATAAAGAAGATAATAATTAAACGAAATAAGAGGGTAAAGGAGAATATTTTTATATTTTTATAAAGATAATAAAAATAAAAATAAAAATAAAAATAAAAGTATTTTTGGAATTTTTTATTATTTATAAAAGAAAAGGAAAAATAAAAATAAAATAAGAAGAAAAATATTTTTGGATTTTTATATTTTTAATAAGTACGAAAATAAACTTTCTGAAGAAAGGATCTTCAAGGCATCAACTTCGAAACACCACGTGAAAATCGTACACCTCTCCTTGGCAGCGGCGCCATTTTGATAAAACGTCAAACGCGTGTCGTAATAATATATAGTATATCCCGTTAGATAAGAAAATAACTTTAGGAAAAGTAATAGTCTATCTTTCGAGTGTCGTTTCCACGGCGAGAGATGAATTGAAATCCATGTTAATATTTTTGAAGTATAGTGCTTGATTATCTTTTAAGATTTTTAGTTTTAAAACTATTTTTAATACTAAGAAAATTATACTAATAATAATACTAGAATTACACTAAACAGTTAAACTACGAAAATTATGCTAAAAATTATCTAAAAGATCTATAAGACTAAAATGTTTGCTAAGTGACGTGAAAAGTTTATTAAGTGTGAATTAAGGTTTAAAAAAATTAAAGATTATTAATTAACAAGCCTTTTTACAATCCACACTTAATTCCCAATTCACAATATCACTTTACAAGCACTAATTAAACTACTCACTAAGCATAATGATCAAATAAGCAAAGCAAAACATTTTATACTTAAGCTACACTAATTAATTGAAAAGGGATAGAAAATGGAACTGAAATGAGGAGCCGCAAATAAACAAAAACCACCCAATTTAATAAGCTAAAGAAAATATTTAAATTCTATCTAGCTTATTAAACCCGTAAGCTCCACGCCTCATGAGTTGACCGGTACCAAAAGCAACACAAAAATCATAAACAAAAACAAACTAACTATTAAATAAAACAGTTTATAACAATTTATTAACCAATGTATATCATTCGCACATTTCTGTTTACAACTTGGACAAACGTACCCCAAAACAACCATACAATTC
>BQNB010018915.1:0-48712 GCA_026074375.1 Tanacetum coccineum | reverse complement strand
TAAGTATGAGTGCTTAACATTTAGACATATATTGACAAATGATCTTGTTTAATTGCTTGGTTTGGAACTAGTGAAAAATCAGGGACGATGAATTTATCCGTCAGGACATCCTATGGGCGCTTCTCATTCTATGACCCTAGTGTTGATAAAATAAAGGAAGTCAAACAGGCAGTCAAGAAAAAAAAAAGAAAAATCCAAAAAAATTAGGGATAGTTAGTGTACATATGAAAAATTGGTAAAAACGAGACTTGTCGAAGCTATTGATTATTTATTTCCCTTGACGAACACTTAGCTACTTTTCGAGGTTATTAGGCGAGGGGGGTTGAGATTCTTAGTTTTCATAAATGTTTACTTCATAACATTGCGTGAGGACACGGCAATACCTTAGTATGGGGGATTTTGGTATGTGCTTAATTACACATACCTTTATCCATTAAAAACAGACTTAAAATGACCAAAAACTGCCAAATATATGTTTGTTTTGCATTTGTATTGTGCAGAAGACGGATATTCAGAAAAGGACGAAAAACAAAGCCAAAATCAATAAAACTGGGCAAGGATTGGAAAAGTGTGAAAAGACGAAGTCAAATCAAAGCCAAAAGTCAACTCCGAGAAGCTGAATCAGAAAAATACAACTTAAGGGACAAAAATTGCCAAATCCCAAAGTTATATTTCAAAGAATAAAGAAAAGGGGTTGAATTTGCAATTTACTAGAAATATAACTCAAGGGGGCTAACCTGCCAACCCCTAAAGTTATATTAACCTCAAGGACCTTTCATGCAATAGACATATATGACCTAAGGGGGCATTTCTGCCAATTCTCAAAGTTATACACCACAGGGACGAAACTTGCAAATCAACATGACACCTTGAGGGGCCATTTTTGCCAAATGGGCAAACTTTCACTCTGTCTCTCTCAAACCTACTTTTCCCGCCATGACCAAAACCCAAAGCCCGTGATCACTTTCCCCCTCCCCAAAACACTCAATCTCCATGTTTACCCAGATAAAACCTTCACCTCCCCTCCACTAAACCCCTAATCCCATTTGGCAATCCCACACTTTTCAATGACTAACCCAACGGCTGAGATGATTCAAAGAAGCACAAGGTTTGATCAATGACTAAAATTACTTTGGGATTTCTCCTCACACAACAAACACAACAAGCTCAACCCTCACAGCTATAAAAGAAAGAAGACCAAGAGCATAAGGGGAGTAGTATAATTTAGAGATACCTTGTAAGCCTTAAGGGCATCATCTAATTTTCTGTCTTTTAATGTATTTTTACTTAATTTCAATGCAACTTTAAGTTTATTAATTGTCTTTTAATTTTCAGCAAGTGTATTTCAATTTCGAGTTTTAATGAAAAGTTGTTTTAGCTCCAATACTCTCAATATCTCTTATTCAGTAAATCATGCTTCTATAAGCTCTTATAGAAGTATTGATTAAGCTTATAATACATAAACTCTTCATAGTTTATAGTTTTATTGTTTTTGTATTGAAAAAATCAAGAATAAGCCATTCGGAAGCTAAAGCAATGTTGGAAGAGCTTATTGGCTTATTCACTGGCTTATTTATAAGCCAGAGCTTGTAGGTGAAAGCTCTTGAGGGCTCAAGAAGTCCTTGTAAAAGCTTGAACAAAGGTCATTACAATTTTCCCTTTAAAGTCTTAATTTTTAGATTTTTATAAGCTTATTTGTTTTAGCAGATTAGAGTGCTTATTTTTGCTTAATTATGTTCATTTATGTTGTTTAGTGCTTATTTGTCAATTCCCTTTAAGAATTGTGAGTTAAAACAGCCCATTAAGCTTTAAAACTTAAAAACAAGTCATTAAAGGGGTGTTTGGCATAAGCCCAAAACGGGTCAAAACAAGGAAGTCATGGGTTGGTGTCATGTTAGTTAACTTTAGCTTAAGTATTAAGCTGTTTAAGTCTGTTTTCAAAAGGTTTTTAAGTTAAAAAAATGTTTTTCAAGGTTTTCTAAGTCACCCTTTAAAACTGTGGATTTTAAAAAAAGCTACAAGAGCTTAATTGGATAAGCCCTTGTAGACTTGAGTTGTGGTTTTAAAAAGAGTGTCATTGTGTGTCTAAACAAGTTGTAAACAAGTGCTTTGAGTCACTTGACTTTTTGAGTCAAAACTGCCAAAGATTTTTGTGTCATTATTTCAAAAAGAAAAAAGCCTATTTTCATTCTCAAAAATCAGCAGCTTTAAATTGTTTTTAGAAGCCTAGATTTTGAGCATAAGCTCACCTTAAGCCATTTTTCATCTGTTTTAACTTATCTTTTTATTTTGAGCTTATTTGACAGCTTATTTTAAGCTGTCAATATAAGCCCTTGTCTTTAGCTTAATTCCCCTGGTGCTAGGGGCCCAACTTCAAGCCTTCTTTTCTAGCTTTTTAGTGAACCTTAGCCCTAGCTTTTGGCTTATCTTAAGAGCCAATAAGCTCTTAGATAAGTCCCCTTAGTTTCAGGCCTTAAAAAGCCCTTTTAGTTGCTTATTTTTAAGCCAAAAATCGTGTCCCTAGGCTTAAATTTTACACCAACAGTACTAACTCTTAAGTTAGTACTGTTGAGGGTATTAAGCCACTTTTTGGCTTATTAAGCTTAACTTAGTTGCTTATTTGTGTGCCTAGTAGCTTATATTGTCAGTGTGTTAAGTTGTGTGTGTTTCTTTTCCCATTTTCTTTGCTTATTTGTGTCAAAAAGTTCACCAAGACTTTGCCTTTTTGCCTTAAGCTTAATTTAAGCTTTCTGTCAATTTAAGCCCTCTTTCAGCTTATTTAGTTGCCACATTTTAGTCTTTAGTGCTTATTTAAGATAGGTTAGATAAATCTTTTAGCTTTTTAGTTCAAACTTTAGCTTATTAGTCTAAAAGCCCAAAAAGCCATAAGCATTTTGCCTTAAAAGCTAGTTTAAGCTACTGTCGACTTAAAAAGCTCTTTTTAAGCTTATTTATAAGCTTTCACAAAAAGTTGTAGTTTTAGAAATTGTTAAGCTCAATAAGCTTAACAAGTTTGGTTCACAAAGTTTTCAAAAAAAAAAGGAGACAAGGGGTGACCCGGGTGAGCAAGACTCCAACCTGGGCCTCTACCCTCGTACACCTCTCTTTTATAAACAACACTTACTGATGCGCCCTTCGGACTTTTTCATTAAAGTCCCAAGTGGTTAGCTATATAAGGGTGTTTTAACCCTTATAAGCTTTAAGCTGTTTCAGCTTATTTGCGGGCTTATTCATAAGCTAATTTTTTATTTTTCGTAGGTTAGTTATAGTGTTAAGTATTTTAGGTAAAATTTTCAGAATTTTTAAAAGTCGTTTAGTATTTTTTACAATTTAATTTAGTTAAAAGTTTAAAAAATTCATAAAAAATACAAAAATTATCAAAAAAATAATTTTCTTTTTTAGAAAATTTTCTTTAGTCATATAGTTTGTAGGAAAAATACAAAAAATTTCGTAGGGTCATTTTTGTAACTTTTTGATTTTTAAAGAACGGGGCTCGGGTGCGGTTTTTGTCTTGACTCGTTTTTGGGTCAAACGACCTCCGTTTTCAGTCTAGTCTTTTTCATTCTTCGTTATTAGTTCCCTAGAGTAGTTTAGAAGTGAAAATTTCTTCGTAGGGTTAATTTTGAAGATTTTAGGTTTTTGCCCCTTTGTTCGGGATTCGTGCTCTCGTTTTCTAGCTTAATTTCATAATTTTTAGGTTTTTCTTAAACGTTTTTGTTTGTTATTGTTTAATTTAACTTTCCACACTCTCAAATCATTTTTCTCATTCAAACTCCAATCTTCCGACTGTATCGATTCTCCAGTCCAGCCTCGTTGGGGATAAACGACCCGGGAACATTCTATACTACTTCTCGGTTTTATTGATTTTGTTTCTAGACTATTCTTACTATATATATTTTATATTTTATTATATATTATATATATTTTAAGGTGTAGTTTGGACGGATCAATTTTTGGCGCCGTTGCCGGGGAGGCTGTAAAAACGATTATCGTTACGTCAATCAATTTGTGTTTGAAGCTGTGAATATTTTTATATAAAAAAAAGTACAAAAATATTTTCATTTTCTTTTAGTATAATTATCATTTAAAAAAAATAAAAAAAAAGAAAACCAAAAAGATAAAAACATTGTCTTTAATTATCAATAAAATTCACAAATTGGTAAAATACCAAAATTTCTATTATCAACTGAGGTTTATCATAACTAACTGCCAGTGATACTTGTTGGTTCCCAACTCGACAAAAGATTTATAAAATTACCATTTGTTTGTCTTGCGACATGACGGCTCACCTTGAAAAGTTAAACAAACTATAAAGTGGGTATAAGGAGGGTTGTTCCGAGGAACTACGACCCGAAAGGAGAAATAAGCTTCGCGCTATTCCTACCTCCGCTCACCTGTGCGTTTATCTTTTTTGAGAGTCTACCGTGAAGTAAGTAGATTATTTGTTTAAGTTGTCTTATGTCTCATTGTCGGTAAAATCAATTGGGAATAAATCATTAAAAAAACCTAAAAATTAGTGTAAATATTTTAAAATTTCTATTTTTGTGATGCGCACTCGTTCTACAAGACCGTAGAGTCGACAAACCACACGTTCGACAAACCTCTGTTGATCATCCAATCTTGAGAAACGATATCCTCCTTAGTTACGAGGCTGATAATCGTACTATGGCGGCACTGCTTGATCGCACCCACCCAGAGGGTACGAGGTGCGATAGTTATTCCGGGAAATCACCGCGATTAACTTTGAGATCAAGCATGGGTCTTCTAAATCTTGTCCATAAACAAGCAATTTTTGGAAATGATAAGAAGCACCTACATGCTCACATCGTTATTTTCAACAAGAACACTTTACAATGTAAGATTCCGAACGTATCCGATACGTCCGGTGTAAACTTATGCATTTTCCCGTTTTCTCTCGAAGGGGCAGACCCGGATATGTGGAAAAAAGAACCCCCTCGATCGATTGAAACTGGGATGATTTTGTTTCGAAATTTTATTCAACAAATTCTTCCTCCCTCTAAAACGACAAATTCAGAAATGAAATCACAGATTTCAGCAAAAATTTGATGAGAGTTTTATTTGAGGCTTGGGATCGTTTCATTGATCTTTTACGAGGGTGCCTCATCAGGGTTTTCATGAATTGCATCAACTGATAATTCTACCATTTCCTCAACTTCAAGTGATCAAGATTCATTGACTCTGCTGAGGTGGTAACTTCTTAGACAAAATGCTCGAGAATGTTTAAAAATCATCGAGAGCAGTTAAAGGTACGTAACCAAGAAACAAAGCTGTTGTAGCTAAAATGCGTACCGGCTCTTCCACCCAAGCAGGTTCATCTGTTGTTGTGACTCAAAGACATGGTTGGCATTAAAGTCTGACAGAAATGAACCAAACCCCAGCTTCCGCCCGTTAAAAGCGGTGAAACAAAGTTGTGTAACTTGTGGGGGAGGTATTTTATCAACATGTCAGCACTAATTAGCAACATTTTACCATGACACAATCCAAGATTATGTGTCCCAGGCTGCTGCCACATTTCACCCAGCTGGAATTCTAGTTATTCGACCTTCCGAGTGTACAAATCAATTCGACTCCTGTTTTCCTCCATTCAGATCCTCATGCAAATATTAAAACAATTTTAATCGAGGAAATAACTTCAACAAACAGAGGAAACATTTCAACAAGGTCTAGATTTATCGACTCTGGTCAATTCACCAGGTAGCTATCACGGACCTGCTCCTCCGACACTCGGTGTGTCAAAAAAGATTTGAAAGATATGTTCAGCACAATGATGCAAGTGTTGAGAACATGCAAAAACCTAAGGTCAAAACTGCATCCCAAATGGAAATTTGAATGACATGCTTTTCAAATTTTGTTTACTGTAATACAAACTACTACTTCGGTTCTGGAACTCTTCCTGGTAAAACATGTTACCAAACCCAAAGGAGATTTAAAAGGTATCACTACCCGAAGGTGGTGTTACTCATCAAAGGACGAATGCAGTTAATCATGAGCGAGGTGTAAAAAGACACGATGCCTCCTACTTAATAAGGAAGCTCGAAGAGTCCAACTCTTGTTGTTCAAATTCTGAGTCTCGTAATCCAAATCCTGAGCCCAATGTTGGCTCCTGTTTGTGTCATGTTGTTACTCCAATTCCTTTATAAAAGCATCAATTCCATTCCATCAAGAAGAAATGATGAAGGCGCAGGAAACAGCTAACCACATAATCTGAGAAATTCTATGAAATCTTTAGAGATTTGAGGTTTCGGGAGATTAGACTGTACGATGCCTTGATGCTCATGCCTAAATTTGTTCGACTTAAAAAAACCTTAATGGCAACAAAGAAAAATTGAGCGGAGATTGGCAAGAACTCATTTGAATGAGAATGTTCAGCGGTCTTCCTCAACAAGTTACCAAAGAAAACTTGGAGACTGGCGAATTTTATTCAATGTGATTTACGGGGATTACTACATGCCAACGCATTGGCGATCTTGGTGCGAGCATTATTCTCAATGCTATTCTGATGGAACAATCTATCTTTCCTGAATTGACCCGACTTGATGAACATTAGCACTAGGACGTCTCGATCACTATACTACGATCGGTATCGCTGAAGATGTCTCTGTAAATGTGGGGAAAAATTCCAATTTCAGTGACTTCGTAGTTGTTGTTTTTTTTAATTTTGACCTGGACCCTCGTACCTTTATTTCTCGGGCGATGTTCTTGAAAACCAGTTTGCTTTGATAGATGTTTATGAAGTGGATTACCCTTCGTGTTGGCAAGAGGCCCCACATTCAAGTTCTGGACCAAACTTCAAGACTACACAGTGATTGTATAACCATATTACGGTGAACTAATTTGAAGTCATTGATATGGCTTGTGATGTGTATTCTCAAGAGGTCTTGGATTTTCAAACAGTGATCGCAAGTGCATTCAATCTCGATATTTTTGAGCCTATTGTTTCTACTGCTTCTCCAAATCTCACTCCTTTCGGGGACAGTGATTTTCTTTTATTCGAAGAAGCAGATTCGTTTCTTGCTCTAGAAGATGATCCAACTTCATCTGAAGTTGCTCCAACTTATCAGGATTCTAAGGGGGGCATCCTGCTTCTAGAAGCAATTTTGAACAGTGAACCACCACCCCCCCTCCCAAATCAAGAACAATATCTGCCTGGAGTTAGGAAAGAACTCAAACTCTGTGAAGATAAAACCGTTGAATCTTCCGTTAATGAACCTCCCGAGGTTGAACTCAAGGAACTGCCACCCCATCTTGAATACGCATTTTTGGAAGGCGACGACAAGTTGCCTGTCATAATTGCTAAAGACTTAAAAGATGAGGAAAAGGCAGCTCTTCTCAGGTTCCTCAAGTCCCACTATGCGAGGCTATCGTTGAAAACTTCTTCGCCCTTTTCGATATAAAGGGTGTTAACCAGAATTTTGTACTCACAAATTCTATGGAAGAGGACTACGAACCATTCTAGTGCAAAAGTCAGAGAGGGTAAACAAAAATCCACGACGTTATCAAGAAGGGAGGTTGAAAAATCCTTGAGCGCTGCGGTTGATTTACCCCATCTCTGACAGTCTTGGGTAAGCCGGGTACATGTGTACCTAGAAAAGGAAGGCATGACCGTATCACGAATGATGATATTGAAACTGATTCTACTCGATCTGGTTCACGGATGGCGAGTATGTATTGATTTCCAGAAAGCTAATGAAGCCACCCGAAAGGACGGGGGGGGGGGGGGGGGGTTTCCCCATTGTCCTTCATGGACCTAATGCTCGAAGAGACTAGTAGGAAACCAATAGACTACTCTTTTCTCGATGGCTATCCGGGTTATTTTCAGATCCCAATTGGACCAAAAGATCAAGAAAAGACAACCTTTATTGACCTCATATAAGAACTTTCGCCTAATCGTCGCTGCCTTTTGGGCTATGAAATGCTCTGGCAAGTTTCCTATACGATGATGATGGCAATCTTCCACGATATGATTGAAAAAACGATGGAAGTATTATGGATGACATGTTCGGTCTTCGGAGGACTCATTTCTCTACGTGGCCTATCCCATTGGAAAAGATGTTGAAAGCGGTGTGAAGACACACATTTGTCTTTAAACTGGAAAAGAGCCATTTTATGGTAAAAGAAGGCATTGTTCTCGGACACAAAATTTCTAAGTCGGGAATTGAGGTTGATCGTGCTAAAGTCGAAGTTATAGCCAAGCTCCCTCATCCGACTACTGTGAAAGGTGTCCGTTAGTTTCCTTTGGCACGCGGTGTTTACCGACGATTTATCAGGACTTTTCAAAAAGTGCCGTCCTTTTGACTCACTTGCTTGAAAAAAGAGACTCCATTTTTCTTTCCTCTGAAGGTGTATCGATTCTTTAATTCGGCTCAAAAGAAATTGGACTGAAGGCTCCGTCTTAATTACTCCGATTCGGGACTTGCCCTTTGAACTAATGTGTGATCTAGCGACTTCGCAATTCGGAGGCAGTCCTCGGGCAAAGGAAAAAAACACGATTTTCAACCTATACACTATGCTAGCAGACTTATGAACGAGGCTCAAATCATTACACTAAACGAAAAAAGAATTACTCGCCGTAGTGTATTGCTTTGAGAAATTCCGTTCATATCTTGTTATGTCCAAAATCATAGTGTCATACTGACATTCTGCCATCAAGTATCTCGTTGCCAAGATGGATGCTAAGGCAAGACTCAGCGTGGATCCTATTGCTCAAGATTGATATTGAAATTCGAGACAAAAAGAGCAGAAAATCTTGAGAGATCATCTTCAAGATGAAAATCTCACAAGATAAGTTCGAGAACAAGGAAATAAATGAAGCATTTCCTCTCGAAAACCTTGGTTTTATGTCTTCAAAGATGTTAGTACCCATGGTTTGGCGTTTTTGCAAACTACCATGCGGGAAAGTTTATTGTCATGGGATGTGTCCCAACAGAGAATAAATTCTTCAAAGATGATTAATATTACTTTGGACGGGGGGGGGGGGGGGGGGGGGTCCCTTTTCTGTTTAAAAACTTGCTGACCAAGTGATCAGAGTTGTGTTTCGGGGCAAGAAGCTTTAGCATTCCTCAATGCTTGCACAGTGGATCCCTCTAGGGGACACTATGGTGCCGAATTACACAGACAAGTAAAGATCTTTGACTCAGGATTTCTATTGCCACCATACTACTCAATAATGCCCACGACTTTGTTCACCCCATTGTGACATTGTCAACGTCACGGAAAGGATTACGACGTGATGAGAGGCCACAAAAAACTCATCCAAGTTTGCGAATCATTGACATTTGGGGCATTGAATTTTATGGGGCCGTTTTTTTTTTTTTTTCCCCCTTTTTTTTTTTTTCCCCTTTTTCCCCTTTTCCCCCACCCCACCCACCACGTCTTCAAGAGGAACAAGTACATACTCGTGGCTGTTGACTATTGTCAAAATGGGTTGAAGCAAAAGCGCTCCCCACTCCAATGATGCCGAGATTGTTTGCCAATTTTAAAAAACTCTCTTTTTCTCGATTTGGTGCCCCCGAGCTTTAGAGTGATCGCGGGAACACACTTTTGCAATGACCAGTTTACAAAGGTCATGCTTATAACTACGGAGTTCACTCACCGTCTCTCCACCGCGTATCACCAACAAACAAAGTGGGCAGTTGAGGTGTCAAATCGTAGTTTAATGCGTATTCTTGAAAGAACGTGGGAGAAAATCGTGCCTCCCGGTCGAACAAACTAGATGATGCTCTATGGGCTTCCGCCACAGCTTACAAAACACCATCGGGTGCACTCCGTAAAGCTTTGTGTATGGAAGGCTGTATCTACCCGATAGAGTAAGTGCTACAAAGCTACCTGGGCAACATCAAGCATCAAATTTGATGTCAAACTCGGGGTGATCACTGGAAAGTTTCAACCTGAATGAACTAAATGTAACTTCTGTCAAGCTACGAAACTTTTGATCTATAAAAGAGAAAAACAAGAGGATCATGTGCTAAGATTAAAAAACCGCGTTTTAAAAGTGGTGCTGGTGTTCTCCTTCTACTCTTGACTGTGATTTTCTCGGCAATTGAAATCCCGTTGGTCCGGACCATTCACCATTGTTCAAGTATTTCCTTATGGCACCGTCGAGTTATCTCAAAACTCCGGGCCAAATTTCAAAGTGAATGGTCATCGTATAAAACACTATTTTGGAGGGGACTTTACCACGAAGTTGTCCCGGATCTTCAAACCATTCCCTAAGGATAAGTGAATTTCAGGGAATTGGGTCAAGGTCGGGACCTAAAAACCAAGCGCTTCGTAGGGTGGCCACCCCCTGCTTTTCCAGGTAGTAGTAATAAATAAGTGTTTTTTGTGTGAGGAGGCTTACATTTTCCATTACCTGTGTCTTGTCCATGTTTTGTGTGCTTTGTGTTGTATGTCCAGGATTTCCCGGATTGTGAAGACTCTCGTGCTCACAGTATCCACATGAGTTTCACATCCTCAGCTTCATTTTGGGAATCCAGTATCCAAATCTAATCGACTAACGTTTTATCTTTTGGCACACTTCATAAACGGCCTTAGATTTGCGTAGGAACCCCTTTGAAACATCGAGGACGATGTTTAGTTCTAGTATGGGGGGGATCTTCGATTTGATTTTTGCCTGCAGTCGTTGTTATCACGCAATCCCGTTTTTACCACCAAATTTTTGCAAAAATACCAAAAAAAATTGAAAAATTTAAAAAAAAAAAAAATTTCAAAAATAAAATAAGTGTTTTGTCACAGTTTTGACTTTCCTAATGGGTAGAATGAGAATAATTTTTGACTCGATCGGGCGTGTTGAGCCCTAGCTAGTTCCTCAATCTTATCGCTTTGTGGCTAAAGCTTTCCGAATTCTGATTGCTTCGAATTTTAATAAGGTGAAGAAACAAGACAAGTGATAGAGTTAAATTATAAGTTCATGTGCATGAGCAAGATTTTTATAAAACTTATATGAGTAACTTGTGGCTTTTTCTCCCATTAGCTTCTAATTCCACCTATCATACGTGCTCCAATTCTATTTCAACTAAGTCAATTCAATGTTTTTAGAAAAGCTTCAAATTTGTAACTTGATTCTTTAAAGCGGAGATTTTTGCTGTTCTTACTATATTTGAAGTTAAATTGACAAAGATGCATGAATGATGTATGTATGCAAAAACGCATGAATATTGAAAATATGCCAAATGAAGCATACAATTTGATATATGGAGCAAGTAAAAGATGTGTCGTGATATCCAACTCCGCCAACACGAGGTGTGGGTGGGGGGAGGGTTCAAACTAAGACATCTTTACTTCTATGGATTTGGTGTGTAGTGATATCTCTCCCAGAGCGAGGATTAGTGAGGGTTCCAACTAAGACACAAATCCTTAGCCTTATTAGAAGAAGGTGTTGTGATTTCCCACTTCGCTCAGCAACTGGGTGGGGTTTTCAAATAAGGGAGCACGGTCGTTGGTTGTGATATCCTACTAGGGAGCGAGGCCTAGGTAGGTGTTCAAACTAAGCAACGCATTCCTAGCTTTAAGAACTTATGATTATAATGATGAAAATGTTGCAAAAAGTTCTACAGTTAAAATTTTGCTCTTTAAAATCAAGTTACAAGGTCCTAATAAGTTGTTGCTTTGAGTCATGATTCATCTTGAATCACGACTATGGAAATAGTTGCTCTATGGTCTGAGTTGAATGGTACACACATTTAAATCATATATTCTGTTGGGAGTTAAAAATTCACAAGTCATAAGTATGAGTGCTTAGCATTTAGACTTATATTGACAAATGATCTTGTTTAATTGCTTGGTTTGGAACTAGTGAAAAATCGGGGACGATGAATTTATCCGTCAGGACATCCGTAGATTACTCTATGGGCGTTTCTCATTCTATGATCCCAATGTTGATATAATAAAGGAAGTCAAACAGGAAGTCGAGAAAAGAAAAAGGAAAATCCAAAAATATTAGGGATAGTTAGTGTATAGATAAAAAATGGTAAAAACGGGACTTGTCGAAGCTTTTGATTCTTTAGTCGAGGGGGATTGAGATTCTTAGTTTTCGTAAATGTTTACTTCATAACATTGCGTGAGGACACGGCAATACCTTAGTATGGGGGATTTTGGTATGTGTTTAATTACACATACCTTTTACCTTTAAAAAACGAGCTAAAATAACCAAAAACGGACTTAAAATGCCAAATATACGTTTGTTTTGCTAATTGTATTGTGCAGGAACGGATATTTAAGAAAAGGACGAAAAACGAAGCCAAAACGACAAAACCAGACTTAGATTGGAAAAGCCTAAAAAAGTCAACAGAAAGTCAACCCAAGTCAACCCCGAAGCCAAAAGTCAAGAAAAATAAGTAGAAGACTAAAACTTGTTTAGCTCCCTAAACCTATATGAAAGAGGAAAAAAAGAAGAAAATAAGAGAGAAGGGTGAAAAATGCATGGGGTGAAAGTTAACTCCAAGGGGCAAAGCTGCCAAAAGCCTAAACTTTAACACCATAAGGACGAGTGGTGCAATTGTTGTTATAACTTTTGGGGACTTAATTTGCCAAGTCCCCAAAACTATAACAACACAAGGACGAGTGGTGCAAGAACTACACACACCATGAGGGGCCTAATTTGCCATTCCCCAAAACCTTTCCCTGTCACCCATAACTCTTTTTTTTATAACATTTTTTCCCGCCCATTTTTCCCCCCAACGAACTCACGGGTTCACTCCCTTCCTTTTACCCTGCAACCATAACTAAACCCATGGATTTTAAGCCCCTTCCCCCTCCACTAAGCTTTCTCAGCTGTAAGATTGCCAAGTTGGCAATCCCACAACTCCCCAAGCCTATTTCGACGGTTTTGATGATCCGAACAAGCACCAAGGTGAATGGAGGGCCAGGATTTCATTGTGTCTACACTATCACAACAAACACACTTCTTGTGAGTGTCACAGGATAACAAAGGAAGAAGACAAAGAAAGAAGAAGACCTAGTCGTTTTTTCCTATATAAATGAATGTAAAGCCATTGTGGCTAAGAGTAGTTTTTTTTAGTAGTTGAAGTAGTTTAAGTGTAGTTTTTTAAAATAGTTTTAAGTGTTTTTCAGTTTAAAGCTTTTAATTGTACTTGTACTTCATTTTAATGAAATTGAGTTAAGTTTTCTTTACTTGTGTTCTAAGTTACAATTGCCCTTTTTTTTAAATCTTTTAAGCTCTCAATATAAGTTATTATCATAACCTGTTCAACATATTTTTTATATACAAAACTTTAAAGCAAGGTACTGTTGGATTGAGCAAAGATGGAGGAATAAGCAAATGTGGATGGCTTATTGGGTTATGGCTTAGTTTTAGCTTATTTATAAGCGTTGGGTAGGAACTTAGAGCTTATTAGGTCTCAAAAGATCCTTTTTGAGAAAAGGATCAAAGGTACATTTTCTTTTAACTTTTGCTTATTACTGTAGCAATAAGCTTATTTGGCTTATTTTCTTAGCTTATCACTGTTTTTGTGCTTATTAGTGTTAATTTATGTCTAAGTATGCTTTTAATGCTTTTTATTTCATTTTTATGCAATGTGGTGAAAACTGCCATAAGTAGTGCTTATTCTGCCTAGCTTAATTTCTATCTTAAAGTGCTTATTTGTCTTTCTTTTTATCTTTTTAATGTCCTAAACTGCTTAAGTAGTGTTAGTGTTTCAAAAAATTTAGTTTAACTTAGTCGTTATAAGTTTAAAAGTCCTTTTCAAAAATTAAAAGGGTGTTTGGGTCAACATGAAAAACGGGTCAAAAATGCCTTTTGGTATGGGTTGGAGTCTCAAGTAGTTTTAGCCTAAGTTTTTAAGCTCATTTAAGCTGTTTTTATAAGTTTTTAAGTTTGAAAATTGTATTTCAAAGTTTTTCTAAGTCATTTTTCTAAACTGTGGTGTTTTTAAAGAGGCTACAAGTGCTTATTTAGATAAGCACTTGGGATCTTGAGTTGAGGTCCAAAAAAGTGTGTGTTTTGTGTATCTTAAACAAGCTGTCAACACCCTTTGGTCATTTGACTTTTTGAGTCAAAACCACCCAAGTTGTAAGTTTGAGTTTTAAAAAAAGCCCTTTTTCACTTTACAAATTCAGCAGGTTTAAAAGTGTTTTAGAGGTCAAAAATTGGTGCATAAGTCCACTTCCTAGGGTACTTAAGCTGTTTAAGCTTATTTTCTTATTTTGAGCTTATTTGACAGCTTTTAAAAAGCTGTCAAATAAGCCCTTGTTATTAGCATTAATCTCCCCTAGTGCTAGGGGGTGAATTTTAAGCCTTTGCATTTAGCTTTTTAGTGTACCCAAGCCCAAGCTCTTGGCTTATTTTAAAAGCCAATAAGCCCCTTTTTAAGTGTCCTCAGTTTTAGGTTTTAAAAGCCTTTTTGATGCTTATCTTTAAGCTACTGTTTTGCCCTTAGCTCAAGTTATACACCAACAGTACTAACTCGTTAGTTAGTACTGTTGTGGGTATTAAGCTCCACTTTGGCTTATTCAGCTTATTTCATAAGCTTATTTTGTTCCTAGTAGCTTTTTAGGTTAGTGTGATAAGTTGTGTTGGCTTATTCTCCTTTTACCTAGCTTATTTGTCCAACAGCTTATGCCTTTTAGCCTTTTTAAGCATACTTTAGCTTTATGTCACTTAAGCACTTCTTTCAGCTTATTTAGTTTTAGCATTTAGACCTTTAGTGCTTATTTAGTTTAGTTTAGGCCCCCTCTTTAGCTTATTTAGTTTAGACTTAGCTTATTTGTCCACAAAGCCAAATGACTTAGCTTTTCAAAGTCTTTAAGCTCACTTTGAGCATTCTGTCGTTTAAAAGCTTATTTTTAAACTTATTTAGAGCTTTTCAGAAAAACTTGTAGTTAAGAAAGTTGTTAAGCCCCACGAGCTTAACAAATTTGCTTCACAAAGTTTTTCCAAAAAAAAAGAGGGAAATACAAGGGGTGACCCGGGGGGCAAGACTCGAACCCGGTTACACTCGATACATCCCCCTTGTTACACACTTAACCGCTGCGCCCTTGGGACTTTTTCGTTTATAGTCCCAAGGGCCTTGGTATTTAAGGGTGTTTTGGGCTTATAAGCAAATAAGCTGTTATAGTTATTTACGGATTCTATTTTTTAAGCAATTTTTGTTCTAATTTTCTAGGTTAGAATATAGTGGTTAAGTATTTTAGGATAAAATTTTCAGATTTTTCGAAGTCATTAGTTTTTTTACAATTAATTTCGTTAAAGTTTCAAAAATTCACATAACAAATACAAAAATTTATCAAATATTGTTTTTTTTAGAAAATTTTCTTTAGTCATATAGTTTGTAGGAAAAATACAAAAATTTTCGTAGGGTCATTTTTGTAACTTTTCGTTTTTTAAAGAGCGGTCCGGGTGCGGTTTTTTTTGTCTTGACTCGTTTTTGGGTCAAACGAACTCCGTTTTCAGTCTAGTCTTTTTCATTCTTCGTTATTTGTCCCCTATAGTAGTCTAGAAGTGAAAGTTTCTTCGTAGGGTTAATTTTGAAGAATATAGGTTTTTCCCCCTTAGTTCGGGAATCGTGTTCTCGTTTTCTAGCTTAATTTCATAATTTTTAGGATTTTCTTAAAAGTTTTTATTTGTTATTGCTTAATTTAACTTCCTGCACTCTCAAATCATTTCTCTCCTTCCAACTCAAATCTTCCGACTGTATCGATTTTCCAGTACAGCCTCGTTGGGGATAAACGACCCGGGAATATTCTATACTACTTCTCGGTTTTATTGACTTTGTTTCTAGACTATTCTTACTATATATATTTTATATTTTATTATATACTATATATATTTTAAGGTGTGGTTTTGGACGGATCAACTGCCCTTAAAGCAGCTACATATAAAAGAGGTCTGTCAATCTTAGAAGCACAAGTAGTTAAATATAAAGAATCTGAAGTTCTTTTTTCTGAAGAGATTGCTTTGTTGAAAAGAAGTGTAGGTCATAAGGATTATCTAATGGGATTAGTTAAGACTGAACTTGAAAAAGTTAAGGAAGAAAAAGAGGGGTTTGAATTTAAGCTAGCAAAGTTTGAAAAATCATCTAAAGACTTAGATGATTTGTTAGCAAGTCAGGTAACTGACAAGAGCAAAAGGGGTTTTGGTTATACTGTTGTCCCCTCACCTCATCCCTTAATTCTCAACAGACCAACACCTTTAGACTTGTCTTATTCAGGTCTTGAGGAATTCAAACAACCTGAGGTAAATGAGTATGGTCCTAGGGATTCAAGTTTAAAGCCAACCACTGTTTGTAATAGAGAGTCAAATAATTCTAAGGAGAATACTGATGACTCTTTAACACAACAACCCAAGACTGTTACGAAACTAGCTTCTGTGTGTCTTCACTTAAGGTAAGACAAAGCTTGGAATGAAAAGTTTTCCATCCTCGTGAATCAAGTCAGGATAGAAGAACATAAAGGCTAGGGAGCATTATGATGCCCCAATTATTGAAGATTGGGTGTCAGATGATGAGGAAGACGTGGTCTATCCCAAAGGTAGAACAGGAAAATACCTAGGCTACTAAGAACGAGTAGTTAAACTTTTAAACCAAAGTAGGAAGAACAGTTTAGGTATGTGAGTTAGCTATAGGTCACAGAGACCTAGGGGGAAACAAAGAAGATGAATGGGTCAGAAATCTTAATCAATTAGGATGTCACTTGCTTTTTAATAACAAAGGCATGCTTTATTGTGGTAATTATGATCAGATTCAATTCAATTGTCTAATGCTTACAAAATATGGTTCCCAAGAGCAGTCTTAATGAAGACTGGCCTTAAAACTGTCAAAAATGCAAAGCCTTTTAGTACTGTTAGGTCTGTTAATACTGCCAGACCTTTTAGTACTGCTAGGTCTGTTAATACTGTTAGGCCTTATAATACTGCTCTCCCAAAATCAACAGTTTCTTGTGCTAGACCAAAGTCACACTTTCAAAATAAAGCACAATTAACTGTTCAAAGGCCCTTTTACAAGAATACAACATTAACAAAAAGGTCTAATATTCAAAATATTAATACTGGTAGACAAACTGTTAATACTGTTAGGCTAAATATTTATACTGTCAGGGCAAGGGGATTTAATGCTGTTAAGCCCTCAACATGTTGGGTTTGGAGACCTATCAAACCCAATGGTGCATCACTAGTCTTTAACAAATATAATTACATTGATGCACAAGGAAGATCCATGTCAGTAATGGCTTGGGTCCCCAAAGATAACTAACTTCATAAGTTTTATGTGCAGAGCAATTCACAGCTAAATGATAAAGGATTTGTGGATAGTGGATGCTCAAGGGCATAAGTCTTTTTTTTTTTGTTTTTTTTTTTTTTTTTTGGAAACATAGCTCACCTTTCAGATTCAAAGAATTTGATGGAGGTTATGTACTTTTGGTGGAGGAGCGAAATGGGAGATTCACTGGTAAATTGTATATCAAAACAGATAAAACTTAATTTTAAAGATAGTATATTTGTCAAGAGCTGCAGTTACCTTTTTAGTGTCTCATCATAATGTGTGACAAAAAGAAACTATGTTTATTTACGGACTCTGAATGTCTTGATTATCTCCCATTTTACAGTTCTGATGGAAAGTCAGATACTTCTTAAAATTCCTAGACAGAATCAACATGTACACGTTATAAATGAAAAACATAGTTCCTAAAGGCTGGTTTAACTGTCTAGTTGCAAGGTACATTGGGGAATCAATGTTATGGCATAGGAGGCTTGGTCATGTCAATTTTAAGAATATTATTAAATTGTCAAAGAAAATCTTGTAGACGATTTACTTTAAATATTGAGAATGACCAAACATGTGTTGCCTGTCTTAAAGGCAAGCAACATAGAGCCTCTTGTAAGACCAAGGCCTTTAGTCCCATTACTAAGCCATTGTTTATGCTGCATATGGATCTGTTTGGTCCAACTTTTGTTAGCAGTCTTATGCATAAAAAGTATTGCTTGGTAGTTACTGATGATTATAGTAGATTTTCATGGGTTTTCTTTTTAAGAACTAAGGTGAACTAGTGAGTCTTATAAACTTTATTCAAAGAAATAGAAAACTAGTGATATGAAAGTTAAAGTTAATCAGAGTGTAATGGGACAGAATTTAAAAACCATGTGATGGATGAGTTCTGTAGAGAAAAAGGTATCAAAAGAGAATACAGTGTAAGCAGGACAACCTCAACCAAATGTGTAGCTGAAAGAACGAATATGGACTCTCATTGAGGGCTAGAAAAATGTAGCGATTCTAAGTTACCTACAACATTTTGGGCAGAAGCAGTTTCTACTGCTTGCTATGTACAAAATAGGGTCTTAGTTGTCAAGCCTCATAATAAGACTCCTTATGAACTCTTTAGGGGTATTAAACCAGCTATAGGCTTTATGAAGCCATTTGGATGTCATGTTACAATTCTTTATAATGAGATAGTCTGGGCAAGTTTGATGGAAAACGTGATGAGTTTTTTGTTGGGTATTCCTTAAGTAGCAAAGCTTTTAGGGTAGACAACATTAGGAACCAGGAAAGTACAGGAAACTTGCATGTGGAGGTTTTTAGAGAATAAAACCTTTTTAAAAATTGTTAGAAGGAATGTGTCCAAAGTGGCTGTTTGATCTTGATTCTCTAACCCAATCCATGAATTATGTGCCAGTGGTTGCAGGGACTTTTTCTAATGTTTCTGCAGGTATACAAGAAGTTTCTGAGTCCAGCACATCCTCTCAACAAGATCAAGATTGTATTATCATGCCAATTTGGAAGGATGCTTCATACTTTGATGATGCTTCACTCAAATCTGTTGCTGATGCACAAATACAAGATCAAGATGGGACTCATGATGATTGCAGTTTTCAGGATAATGGTATTGATGATCAACAAGTTAATACTGCCAGTCCACAAGTTAATACTGGTAGTAGAGAAGTTAGTACTGCTACTCCTGAAATTAATACTGCTACTCCTGAAGGCTTGATGGGACCAATTCCTACAACTGAAGACACACAAGTGGAGGATCAAGATATTGAATTGGGGAATATTTCACCATCTTATGAAGTTTCTTCCACTCCTCATACAAGAATTCACAAAGATCATCCAATTGTATGTGATTGCGGGATGTGCAGTCTTCTGTTCAAACAGAATGTGACAATTCTTATTCTGAACTAGGATTTGTTGGTGCCCATTTATGGAAGGACTGACTCACAGGACTTACATACATGCCTTTTGCTTGTTTCTTATCTCAGGAAGAGCAAAAGAGAGTTTCTAAAGTCTTATTGATCCGCATGGTAGAAGCAATGCAAGAAGTACTCTACAGTTCAAATTGCAAAATGTATGGGTTCTTGGTGACTTGCCTAATGGTCATAGGGCTATTGGTACAGTAGGTCTCAGAAACAGAAGATGAGAAGAGGTGATTAGTCACAGGAAACAAAGCTAGACTTGTTGCCAAGGACATACTCATGAAAAAGGCATTGACTATGTGAAGTATTTGCTCCAGTGGCTTTGGATGAGGCTATAAGAAGATTTCTGGCTTATGCTTCTTGATATGGGTTTTTGCTGTCTACAAAGGATGTCAATGTGCTTTTTATAGGGTCAAATGAAGAGGAGGTGTTGTATGTCGCCAACCTCCAGGGTTTGAAGATCTGAACCATCCTGATAAAGTCTACAAAGTTGTGATAGCACATATATTGGACTTTCATTCATGCACCCAGAGCTTGGTATGGAAACATTGGCACTTATCTTTTGAGCAATGGAATTTTTCAAGAGGACAAGATTGAGTCAAACTTTGTTCATAAAACGTCAAAAGGGGAATAATGTTGCTTGTTCATTTATGTAGTTGACATCATTTTGTAGATTATAACAAGAAGAGCTTTGTGAAGAATTTGAGAAGCTTTTGAAGGATAAGTTTCTGATGAGTGCTATGGGAGAACTCCCTTCTTTTTGGGATTGTAGGTTAAACGCAAAGAAAGAATAGGATATTTATTGTCAAGATAAATATGTCATGAAATCCTGACAGAAGTTCAACTACACTGATGTGGAGTCTCTGCCGCCACTCCTCAGATTGGAAAAGCCTTTGGTTAAAGATGCAGATGCTGATGATGTTGATGAACATCTTTATAGATCTATGATTGGATCTTTGATGTACCTTACAGCATCCAGACCAGATATCATGTTTGCAGTATGTGCATGTGCAAGGTTTCAGGTTTCCCCAAAAACTTCCCATCTCTTAGCTGTCAAAAGAATCTTTAGATACCTTAAAGGCAAACCATCTCTAGGTCTTTGGTATTCTAAGGATTCTCCATTGGAGTTAATTGCTTATACTGATAGTGATTATGCTGGAGCTACACAAGATAGGAAGTCAACCACTGGAGGTTGTCAATTTTTGGGAAATAGGTTGATATCTTGGCAGTGCAAAAAGCAAACTGTAGTTGCCACTTCTACAACTGAAGCTGAATATGTGGCTGCTGCAAATTGCTGTGGACAGGTTCTCTGGATCCAAAACCAATTGCTGGATTATGGGTACAATTTTATGAACACTGTTATTTACATTGACAATACCAGTACTATTTGTATCATAGAAAATCCTGTTCAACACTCTAAAACAAAACATATAGAGATTAGGCATCACTTTATAAGAGATTGTAATACTAAAAAGTTGATTCAAATGGCTAAAATTGATACTCAACTTAATGTAGCAGATCTTCTTACAAAAGGTTTTGATGCTGGTAGATTTCAGTACTTGGTTTCAAGTATTGGAATGCTCAATCCCTAAGGCCCAAATCTCTTGTTTGTTTTGTAAAGTTTGTTAAATATTAGTACTGTTAGCTATTTGTCAATTAATACTGCTAGGTCTAATTAGTACTGCTAGTTATATTTAAAACTGTTTGTTAAAACTGTTACTTATAGTTAGTACTGCTAGTTATCTCTATGTATCTTTGTTAATCCTGTGAATAACACTTAATACTGTTAAACAAGAAACATGTTTGGATTTTGTTTTTCTTGGTTTTAAGCTAACTTTTTCAGGATAAACAATGAAGTGTGAAATTGATTATTCCATAATGTATTATTTGAGGGGAGGAAACATGCTGGTTGTTCTTAAAGTGTTGGTTGTTACACCACACAACAAATGGTCATCAATTCACCATGTCTTATAGACATCAAGAATTGACTAGTCCAGAGCAAACGGCTACTGGTAAAGACTTCCCAAATCCGTTGATAGTTGATAGTTTACTAAAAACTATATGGTCCTCAATGCACCATGTTTTTACAATGAAGCATTGGCTAGTCCAGAGCAAACGGCTACTGGTAAAGACTTCTCAAATCCGTTTATAGTTGGTAGTTTACTCAAAACTATATGGTTATCATTGCACCATGTTTTTCTAATGAAGCAATGGCTAGTCCAAAGCAAACGGCTATTGGTAAAGACTCATCAAATCCGTTTATGGCTGGTAGTTTGCCAAAAACTACACTTTGTGTGATTTTGTGAGCTAAAACAAAAGAGAGAATTGGTGAGCTTAAAAACAGAAAGAGAGCTGTGTGAAAAATAGAAAGAGTGCAAAGTGAGCCAAAAGAATTGAGAGATGAATTGTGAGCCTAAAAACAGAAAGAGAGATTGTGTGAAGTTATTCTTTAAAGTTTTACAAACCTATGGAGTTTGTACTGCTTAAGGGTGGAGAAGTTAATACTGCTAGGCAACTTTTAGTACTGCTAGGCCAAACTTAATACTGCTGGATGACCGTTAGTACTGTTTGGGCCTAACAGAGTTTTCATTAATTAAGAGAGCCGTTGAGATATTTCCGCCAAATACCTATGGAATAGGGGTTTGACCAATTGGACTTTCGTGGATCAACTATATATTCATATGTTTTATTCACAACATTTTCACTTTACTTAATATTGGTCAAATAATATCTCCCTGTTTTCTCTATTAAATTGAAATTAACTCTCTCCAGCCCTAATTCATACATACACGATCATATCCCACTCAATATCTCACATCGTTACTCATGGCACAGTTGGATTTTTGTGATAAACATAACATGGTCGCATTTCTTGAAAAATCTACGGGTAGTGCAGGGTTTCATCAGATCATCGATTTCATCTCTCGAAGTCATATTTGCTATGCACTTACTAAGAAGCCTGAGGTGTGTGTATCATTTATAAAACAATTTTGGAGGTCTGCTGCGATTTTGACGGATGATAATGGCAATGTCAAGATTCATGCTACAATAGATGGACACTCCCTTTCAATCACTGAAGGTTCTCTACGGCGACATCTCAAGTTGGATGATCAAGATGGCATTACCTCTCTTCCAACTACAGAGATCTTTGCACAATTGGCACTTATGGGCTATGCTACTGACTCAGATAAGTTAACCTTTCAAAAAGGTGCATTTTCACCTCAATGGAGGTTTCTTATACATACTATTCTTCACTGTTTAAGCCCTAAGAAGACTGCTTGGGAGCAGTTTAGCAGTAACATTGCAGCTGCTGTCATTTGTTTGGCCACAAATAGAAAGTTCAATTTTTCTAGGATGATCTTTGACAATGGTGGTCTAACATATCTTGTACCCTTAAGTTTTGGAGGGGGGCTTTTGATGCACCTAGGTTTATTCAACTATGCCCTAGACATGCAGAGACACAAAGTTTCAAAAACACAAAAAAGATTTTTTTTGTTCCATCTCTTCAATAATGAAGGTGGGTAATAGCAATATGACAACATCCACCAAGGGATTTTCAGGTCAGGAGGTCTTTTATTTCCCACTATGATAGATGCATTATCTCGAACCCTCACCTTCAACTTCTAGGGAATCTATCTTCAACTTCCCCTACACCTACCCTTCACCTTCTCCCTCAACCATCCCCTTTACTCAACCATCACCTTCTTTTTTCAAACCTCACCTACACCAACCTTAACCACAAACCTGACTCAGCAAACCATCCTCCTAACCCCATGACTCACCTATCTATGCGGTCTCACTTAACTTGGAAGTGAGGAGGGTAGTTTTGAACTACAAGAATTTGTGAATTTGATTAACACACTTTCATGAAGGGTGAAGTTCTAGAGGCTGTTTTGACAAAGATCAAAGAAATCCTACAGCTTGCTATACTAAGCTTCATTCTAAGGGTCAAGAACCTAGAGGCTCAGTTAAAGGTTGGTGAAAGCAAGGAGACATTTCTAGGTTTGTTCTTTTCAGATATGAGATTGGGTGAAGATGATTTTTCCAAACAGGGGAGGAAGTTCTCTATGATGTGGTCAAGTGATGAGGAGTTCGTGAAAAAGCAAAGCAATGACATGAATTATTTGTTCAAGAAGTGACTCCACAGAAAGAACTCATTTCAAAGACCAAATAGGCAAAGTGGGAGAAAGCAAGTGATGAGGTTAGTACTGCTGGTAAAAAGAGAGGTCCTATTAGTGAAGAGGTTCCAACAGTTAGTACTGCTGAGGCAACTCTTAGTACTGCTGGAGGAACTGTTACATACTCAAGAAGAAGTGCTGAGAAAAGATCAAGAAAAGACAAAGGAAAAGCCATCTTGATTGAAGAAGAGCCAACGAAGAAGTTAAGAAGGGATATTGAACTAAGAACGTTAATGTTTATGCTGAAGCAATTAGGCTTTGTAGAACAGATGCATGAGGAACAAAGGGTTCCAAATAGTTAGAGATGCAGAAGATTGCTAGACAGTGGGAAGAAGAAAGAAAGGAAAGTGGTTATGGATGAAGCTGAGTCTACAAAGAAGATTGACTGGAATGATCCTTGAGTCCTTAGATATCATTCTCTCAAAATGAAGCCTAAGTCAATTGCCCAAGCTAGAAGGAACATGATCAAGTATTTGAAGAACCAAGGAAATTTTAAGATCATGACTTCATGGGGATGTCTTACAAATGATGTAAGGCATATTTTAAAAAGCTTTGGGATTTTAATCAAAATTTGTGCTATGGATGCAGAGAAAGCAAGTAAAGAAAGCAAAGTCTCTGAAAAAGAAAGGTTTCTTGAAAAAAGATTGTGGGAAGAAGAGGCTTTTTTTGTTGGCACAAGAGGAAAGGAAAGAAGTTGTCAAAGAACTAGCAACAAAGAGAAAAAAAAGTTTATTCCTAGGAAAACAACAAGGAAGAGACAAAAGTTAGAAGATGTTGAGAAAGATGAGCTCAAAGGATTTCTGGATGTAGTACCAAGAGAAGAAACTCCCATAGAGATTGAATCTTTATCAACAAAGTTTCCTATTGTAGATTGGAAGACAGTTGTGTTGACAGAGACTTTCATGTACTATCAAGTTTTCAGGGGTGATGGAAGCTCAAAGAATTATAAGATACTAAGTGAAATGCTTCAAGATTTTGACAGAATGGATGTAGAACAATTGTTCAGGTTAGTTAAGGAGAGATACAGTTCTTCAGCACCAGAAGGTTTTGATCTTATGCTTTGGGGAGATTTACATACCTTGTTTGAGCCTGATAAGGATGATGAGATTTGGAAAGACCAACATGAATACAATCTTTTGAGCTGGAGATTATGTGATTTCTGTGGTATTCATATTTTGTTGATGAACAATGGATTGGCAATCCATATGTTGACAGAAAAGAAGTATCCCTTGAGTCAAGAGATGTTGTCAAAGATGTTAAGTACAAGATTGGAGGTAGATCATGAAAGTTCCCAAGCTTTTGAACTCCTTAGATTCATAAGAGCTCAAGTGCAGAAATGACAAAAGTGTTTGAAAGAATCATCAGCAGTATAGAAGATTTTATTCAGAAGAAACTTGTTGATTTAAAGGACAATCACAAGTTTAGGGGAGGATTGTTGGGAATAAATCTTCATATGACTTAATACTGCCAACAGTACTAAAGGAGTTAGTACTGCCAGCACAAAGTTAGTACTGCCAAGGAAACTTAATACTGCTAGTTGAAGAAGTTTGTACTGCTAAATGGTCAAAGCTGATGATATGAAGATAAGAAGGTATGGAGAGCATTTCGGAATATTTAGTTTTGAATTGTAACTGTTCCTAATAGATAGGCAGATATATTTGTAAAGGGCTCCTTGTATTTCTATAAAAGGAGATCCCTAGAGTAGTGATAGTTAGAACTTTTAGAGATACCTTTGAGAGAGAAATTGTATTAGCTTCAAGGTTGTGTAACCCCAGTACTTAAGAGTACTCGTATTATTTATAATATTGAAGCTGTGAGTTTTGTGTTTATTATTTGTGTGTGATCATTACTGTTTCATTCATACATTTCTCTAGAGTATCAAAGTGTAGATTCCGCATACACTTTGGTATACATACAAAGTCTCAATCTTTGTTATTTTGGATTCTTCCAAGGTAACAAACTCTTTATATCATAAAGAACCGATCAAGGCGTGGGATCAACCATTAATTACCTCGACAAGGTATCCAACTTCTCCTATTCAAGCATAACGTTCCATCAGCACGTTGCTCTAGCTTCTTAACCATACCACACAGATCTTTGGTTCTGAAATTCTCTTATTTTCTTGCCTCAACTTGAGCGTTTAAAATTTGCACATGAAGGTTCAGACCAATTGTCAAAACCAAGGCTCAAAGTCGTAGTGGCTTATTCCATTCCTTTGGGCTCAAGGCATCCGCCACCACGTTCGCCTTTCCCGGATGATAATGAATTTTATAGTCGTAATTGCTCAACAACTCTAAACATCTATGTTGTCTCATGTTCAACTCCTTGTGATATAGAATATGTTGCAAACTCTATAATGAGTGAACACAACACATTTCGTGCCGTACAAATAATGTCTCCACATTTTGAGAGCAAACACTACAGCTCCAAGCTCTAAGTCATGTGTAGTGTAATTCTTCTCATGAATCTTAAGTTGGCGTGACGCGTAGGCTATGACCTTCTCCCTTTGCATCAAAACTGCGCCCAATCCTTTACGAGAAGCATCACAGTAAACCACGAAGTTTTCACTACCTTCGGGTAAAGCTAAAATTGGTGCACTACACAACTTCTGCTTCAACAGTTGAAATGCAGCTTCTGCCTTTTCACTCCAATCAAACTTCACGTTCTTTTGAGTCAGCTTCGTCATAGGCTTGGCAATTTTTAAGAAACCTTCGATAAATCATCGGTAATAGCCAGCAAGACCTAGAAATTGACGAATCTCTGTCGGAGTCTTGGGCGATGCCCAATCCTTGATTGACTCAATCTTAGCTGGGTCTACGTGAATGCCTTCACTATCAATCACGTGACCAAGAAATTGTACCTTCGACAGCCAAAATTCACACTTCGAAAACTTGGCGTACAATTCCTCCTTCTTAAGCAACTCCAGGATTAACTTAAGGTGTTCTGCATGCTCTTCTTCGCTCTTGGAGTAGATCAAGATGTCATCAATAAAACGATCACAAATTTATCTAAGTATGGTTTACACACCTGATTCATCAGATCTATGTATACCGCCGGTGTGTTGGTCAGTCTAAACGGCATCACTTGAAACTCATAGTGAACGTAGCGTGTCCTAAACGTTGTCTTTAGAATGTCTTCCTCTTGAACTCTGAGTTGGTGATAACCAGATCTCAGGTCGATCTTAGAGTAGACTCTTGATCCTTGCAACTGATCAAACAGGTCGCCGATTATCGAAAGTGGATATCGGTTCTTCACAGTCATCTTGTTCAGCTCGCGGTAATCGATACACATCTGAAAAGATACATCTTTCTTTTTAACAAACAAGACCGGGGCTCCCCAGGGTGAGGAAATCGGTCTTATAAATCCTTTGTCAGAAAGTTCTTGTAGCTGAGTAGACAATTCTTGATGTATCCTTCGTGCTATAATATATAAGGGGCGCGTGTTCAGGTGCAGGCACCAGGGACCAAAGTCGATTTGAATTCAACTTGTCGCTGTAGGCGTTAATCCAGGCAAGTTCTTCTGTAAAAAACCTCCAGAAAGTCTGTACAGTCGGCAAGTCACTCAAGTCGCTTTCCTCATGACTTGTCTTCGGTTTCCTTCTTAGTACACTTGTGCCAGAAGGAATAAATTAGGCAAACCTCTTCTTAATATATATTATGAGTTTTTGTGCACGATATAAGCCCAAGCTTTTGTCTTCTTTCCCTTACCACTTCTATCATCTTAAACTATCAAAACTTCGTCTCCATAGGGAATACGTATATTAATCTTTTCATCGATAAACAATTCTCAGCTTGATGGTTCGGCTAACCAATCCATGCCGTGTGAATTGTCAAAAACTACATGTTCTACTTGGCATTTCTGGTTAATATTGTGTGGTGTGAACCTAACAATCCTAACGTACTGTCTTAATACCGGTATCAATCCAATTAGCCTTCGTATAACTAGCTCAATTAGGGTCTTATTGTTAAGATAGATGGGACGATGTCATTTGAAGGATAATAACTGTGGGTGTGAAATTTCCTATCGGCTTGGTTCTAGGTACTTGCTAATAATTATGTTCCTTTGTCTTATTTTCATGACCATTAGAATAATTGGACGGTGAAAGAATTTCCCAATTTTTCTTGATTCTAACCAACGAATGAGGATAAGTCTATTATGTTCTAGAATCCTAAAATACTGTAACTACCATTGAATATAAGTGACGATGATTTCAGTTCCAGTCTCCTCGGCTACGGGTATAATCTTCCTATATGTAAAATTGAGAAATTTCACTTAGTTATGTGCTTTTACGAATACAAATATTCTATGACCAAGTAGTGAGGTAACTCAACTCCAACAATACACACGAAAGTATGGCGCAAAACACGAATTCGTGGAAGAAAATATCCCCTTTGAAATTGTAATGAAGAGAAAAGAAACTAGAAATAGAAGGTGAAGGTAAATTGACAAAATTTTATGGTGACTACTCTCAGCATGACATGGTCCTTCCTGAATTATACATAGGTGATCAGGCTATGTATAATTAGGTACTAACGATAAAATGCTCGTTTCATCAAACTAGTGTTATGTTTAAAAGTTTGTATGGTATAAACAGTGTTGTTTCTAAGGTAGAAAATAGTTTGTGAAAACGAGAACATTGTAATTTATATAATGACACAAGATATTTTGTAAGACTTAGTAGAAGTAATTTAAGAAGTGATACCAAAAAAAAGTTTACGAGAAAATCACGTGACAGTTTATAGTGTAAGAGTGAAGGGTCTATAAAATGGTAACAAATGGTCTACGAGTTGACAACCAAATAGCTTATATTGCGACAATGAAATAGTTTATAAAAGACATGAAGTAGTTCGTAAGATGACGTCAAAATAGTTTATAAATGACAACGAAACAGTTCATGAGGTGACAACGAAATGGTTTGTAAGATGACTGCAAAGTAACTTTTAATAGGGTAGCAAAAGAGTTCATAAATAACCGTAATATAGGTTATAAGATGGAAATGAATTCGTTCATTAAATGATAGCCAGATAAGTTATGAGGTAATAGTAGGATAATTATAAGATGTTGACAAACGGTTTATATAATGATATCAAATAGTTTATAAGGTGTTAGCGAAATGATTTATAAAACGATGGCAAAAGTTTATAAACGTCGACATAATAGGTTAAAAGATGAAAACAAGTAAGTTTGTAAAATGGTTTGGAAAATAGTTTGTGAGATGATAGTAGAATAATTTTTAAGAAAATGACAAAATGGTTTATAGGATGACAACAAAATTGCTTACAAAATGGCACAAGAATAGTTTATAAAATGCTAGCAGCGAAATGATTTGATAAGATGGTAGTAATTTAAGGAGTAGCTTACATAAATAAATAGAGAAATTAAGTGTAACTGACGGAATCGTCATGACACCTACATTAACAGGAAATTTAAAACATCCACTCAATACAACAAAATTTATAGAAAAGTACTAATGCGAATATAGTCTAAGAAGACTTTGACTTAGGTCACTAGGTAAGGCGGAAAGATCTCTTCTTAAGCATTGGTCTTGTCTTTGACGACACTAGAGTTCTCGCGAGCTTTTTCCTTCCAAATTTGGTTCACTTGGTTCTGATTTCTCAACTTCTGGCATTTATTCCTAAAATGTCATAGCCTTCCACATTCATAGCAAGTGATGGTAGCCTTAAGATTTATCAACATGGGATCTCTGGTTCATTGCAGCAAAAAAATGACACCTTAATCCTAGTCATGTGCCAACCCTCTTTAATACATTTACTACACTTCACAGTAAACTGGCCCAACATGATGCAACTTACACTTGTTGTAGTGAGGTAAATTCCTAGCATAAGCCTTCTTTCCATTGGCTTCAATAGTGTAAGCCTTTGCCACATCTGATTTCTTGAAGGGTGGTTGTTGTGGCACTCGGTTATCCTTTGGTTGGTTTTTAAACTTTCTCTTATTGTTAGCATTCGTTTCTACCATGTATGTTTATCGTATGATATGATTCTTCGGTTAATGAAGTCCTGCGTGATTTTTGTCTTTTAGTTAGCCCGATAGCTTCAATAGCATCACTAACTTGTTGAGCTACAATCTGGTTTAATCTACTACAGACGTTATTCCTTGTCTCGATGCCGAATTTCTCTTTTAAAATTAAGTGAGTAAAAGAAAAAGTAAAGTAGTAGGTTCCCCAAAGTCGTGTCCCAAAGATGAAATGTTACAAGTTGACGGGTTAAATTCATGTTCAACTTAATCGGTATGTTTCTAGATGACGGTATGAGACAACGTAGGAGTTTCAAAGGTGAGGGAATGGGGCTCAACTTGCTTTCGGGTTTGGATAGTACGTTACATAAGTGGAAGACAGTGACAGTGTCAATGTTATGTAAAATAGTATAATATAAATTTATGAAATAGTTCTAATGACCATCGTATCACTCACGATGTCTTTGGAAACATTTAGAGACCATTGTGCCACTCACAATGTCTTAGGAAAAATTTAGTATTATATAGACAACTTCTATAAAAAAAAATATACGTAAGGCAGACGTAAACGTAGAGGAAAAGAGATAATGAGGGCAGAGGAAAAACCCATATCACAGTAGTTCAAGGAGCTAAAATGATTGTATAAAGTACCATTATGCTAAATTGTGATATATAAATTTACACTCATTTATATATACGTATATAAAATGTTAATTTATTATTAGATACATATATAAGCAGGTAAGCACGTAGGATCATATACTGGTTATAGACCAGACCTAAATATACTACCTGGTTCTCTATAACCTTGGCTCTGAATACCAATCTGTCACACCCCCAAATGGGGCCTAGCCGAAAACACGTGTCCAGGGGCGTGACGTCATAATACACATCACACAAATATAACAAAGATCTGTCCAACCACTGTATGGGTACGTTTAAAATCCAAACATCATTGCATTGATTAAATTATTTAAAGTTTTAACTAGGCCCAACGGTAATATGCAAAAGCGAAATAAAAAGGTTTTAAAGTTTGACAACCATCCGTTAATCATAGATATAATAGCTTTTTGAAATCGGGTCCACTGCCAGGCAACACTACAAGCAAGCAAAAGAACTTTCCATAGGCTAAGCCAACTGAGAAAACATGCTAAAACGGTCAACATAAAGTTGGTGAATTCATTATTCGCCCAATTTAATATATAAAGTGACGATCAAAATCTCACTAGTAGTCACAGTAACGCACGTGACAGTTTTAGGAGATACAACGTCATATAAAAAGCATTTATGTTTGCACTAAGCTCATGACACCGAAGCTCAATTTAAAAGAAAGCATTTTATATGCCAAATAGTATTCCGTGCCCTAAAGGTATCTGACCAGGTTCACCTATTGACATTCTGACATGGTATATATCCGTTTGTTCGGACCTCTAAAACTAGTAAACGCTACTTACTCGGATAGGGATAATTAGTCCTAATAGAGCTATTTACAACATTCGCGCTCACTTAACCAGTACGGTTGGTTAAGCAATGGACGGTTCATGATAATTCGGGCATTAGTGGTCTATTCGCTACTTAGGCAATATGTAATCAGGAAAAGAAAACGTAAAGTAACTGTGTCCATGGTTTAAAACAATCAATGTTTCTCACCCTAAAATAGTAAAGTAAAAGTAGTAAAACATGGGGCTATTGTGACAACCATGACTTGAGCAGGTTGGTCAAACCGTAGTGTTGACCTAAATGTATCTGTTGCAATGTATGGTTATGTGTTTATACGTGTTTATATGTGTTTGTGTGGGATATGTAAGATTGAATAATCAATCCATTGAGCGTGATCGTCTCATTAGGATTGGATTTGTGTTGAATTTTATGAAGTTCATTTCGTTTACTTTTGGTGACAAGAAAATGATTTTGGTGATTGAAGCGGTTTCGCGTTAATTGTGTTAGTAATTATACGTATACGTATTTTTGTGTTAGTAATTTAAGATAAGTTTATGTTTTAGAGGTTAAGTTAAGAGAAATGAGTTATTTGATGGAGAAATTTCATTTTAATCACTTATAGTGATAATGGAATTGATTGGGTATTTTGAGAGAATTGTTTTGGTTAATATGAGGATGTCTAGGTGATGGATTAAAATGGGAAGTGTGTCATTTGTGAAAGAAATGAGTTTGTTAAAATATGAGAGTTTTTGGAAGACTTTCTATTTTTGGAAAGTGAATTTGGAAATGAAAAGTTATTTTATCTTTCTATTTTTTTATGTATTATCTACCTTTATTTTTTGCTTATTATTTTTTTTTTATATATTTTTAGAAAGTAGTTTATAAGCAAAATGGTTTACCAAATTAGCTTAGGTTTTTATAAAACTTAAGGTATGAAGGTAATTAATTAACTAATAATTTTTTTTATAGATGAATAGTAAAATACGAATTTTAAAAGAAAAAAAGAAAAAAATAGAGTTGTATTAGAAATCAAACACTAACTAGGCTTTATCTAGGATTACCTTAGAGCCTATAAATACAAAAAAAATAAAAACCCTAAACCCCTATTGAAGTTGGCCGATTTTTACAAGAGAAGAAAAGAAGATATTTTTAGGGATCTTGAGTTAAGGTATTTTCTAATCCTTGTTTAGTTCTAGTTATTTAATTTTCAATTAATGTAATCTAAGTATGATGGATTAGGGTTTATAAATTAGGGCTTTGATTTTTCTGGAAGTTTATAATGTTATAATGATTGTTTAATCATTAGTTTAATTGGTTACAAGATTTGATCATGCGTTAGGGTCTAGATCGCCCGAATTAGTTGTTTAATTCACTGCAGAAAGTTAGGCAGTTTTGTAACGAGCATAACTCATTCATAAAAATTCAAATAAACAATTTACAACATACTGGAGATAACCTCAGAGAGTCTACTTTCCAGAAAAGTTGGTCTCGTGAGTTTTTATGGTCGGGAAGTGGGTCAAAAGGTCGTTACAAAATCAGTGTGTAAAACTGTGACGAATTTCAGTTGTGGTTTTGATTTTTCTAAAAATACTTAGACATCTAGTTAGAGGCTCTAAATCACGTGGAAGTTAGTTTATATATTGTGTGTGACCCCTGAATTTTTTCTAAGCCTAAAATGAGGTCTAAAGTGGTTATCTAACGTCATACTTTTAGGGGGTCAGATTCTGGCCGAATTCTGGACACTTTGGATTAATGAATTTCTAAAGGGTATTTGTAAAAGGGTAATGACTTTGGGAGAGCTAGGAGAGGTTCATAAGACATATATGTAGCATGGTGAATTTTGGTTTGAATTGTGGAAGTGTTTAAGTGGTACGTTTAGGACGCGTAAGTGAGTATAAAATTCTGCTCTAATCCAGAAAATTTAAAGTGTAGTATTGAAGTGTAAATGGTGTATATAAGAGTTGGAAAAGGTTTAAAACAAGTATAGAACTATGGTAGATAGCTTAGATATCCATCATAGTTGAGGTTACATCATATTGGGTTGAATGCCTAATTGATGGTAGCTTATTGTGTGCTTAATTGTTTAGATTATCCGTGAAGTGTTTGTGAAGCTTTTGTTGGATTCTTTTGGGAAGCTAAGCATCAGGTGAGTTTCATAGTCCCACTTTTAATGTTTTACATTGGGATGGAAATGATGCAAAGATGTTTTGGATGTGTTTAATCGCTGCGATTATGTGGTTTTACTTGAGGCATGAACGTTTATGTGGTTATTATAGGTGATATGCTTAATGTTGTTGTGATTGTTGTGTGATTCCGGTTAGAGGGTAGTGCTTCTACCTATTCCAAATCTAATTGGAGGATTGAAATAAGATCCCATTTCTGTGTGATTCTGATTAGAGGGTAGTGCTTCTATCTATTCCGAATCTAATTGTAGGATTAAAATAAGATCCCATTTCTGTGTGATTCCGGTTGGAGGGTAGTGACTCTACTCATTCAAATTCCTAACTAGAGGCGTTGAATTATTTCTCCATTACTGTGTGTTTCTGATGGAGGGTTATGGATTACCCCAGGCTTTGTTATGGTGGATCGTTGGCAGTTCGTCCCTTTGTGATTGATTGTGAGTTGTATGATAGCCTATGTGATAGCTAGCTTAAATTGTTGTGCCATGATATGTTATGTTAATCGTAGCAAATTGTTTTTTTTTAATGATTGATTTGTGTGTCTTAAACCTATGACTCTCACCAACCGTTGTATTGACGTTTTTAAGCATCATTTTCAGGTGAGCTTAATGGTGCTAAGTTAGAGCAAAGTGGCTAGAAGAGACCGTAGGACGCTTGGAGTTTATTTATGCTTTCTGTTTGAATAAATGCGTTTGCATGAATTGTTTGGATTATGTTTTGCATGTCATTTATTGACGAGACCTCTTTCTCATTAATAAAGGGACACCTTTATGGTTTTGGGGTATTTGTTTGACACTTTGTGTCTTTGCTTTACTTTAGTTTTCATTTTAGTATTCTCTATATAGACACAATGTGTTGTGATGATATCCATTCTTGTTTACGCCTCGCGTTTTCGCCTTGGCGGGGTGTGACAGCTATAAACTCACCTTATGATATATAAATCTAGCCGCGACCTAGAATAATAACGCGTCTCAGAAACACGGAAAGTATGCCAAGAATTGCACAATATGTGTCTCACCAAAATACTCCATGTAAGTTTTTCTTTGTTTTGATTATCAAATCATGACGACTTAAAATCATTATAGTTTTTTTCGTAAGTTTTTTTGGCTTTAAATAAAAAAATACTATTTTTAGAAAGTTTCTATTTTAGAAAAGTTTTTTTTTAAGTTCAAAAGTTAATACCAGTCCCCTATATTTTATTAAGTTTCCATTATTTTCAAAGCACTAACTAGCCTCTAATCGTTTAATTCTATGTCCGTTTCGCTAAATTTTTACCAAACTTATATTTAGTAAACTTGACGATTTTCAGAAATATGTTAATGGCGTCTTTAAATGATATAATAATAGTATGGGTTACCATATTGTTTTGCTAGATGTTTAGAAAATCAAAATTTCCGAATTATCCAGTGTCTGAAAACTATTTTACTATTCACATCAGTACATATTCATCCGGTATTGCAAAAAATGTTTCTAGTTTTATTTTGCTATAATTGGTCGTTTTAAATCCAATTTTCTTAATGGGCGAAATATGGAAAACTATCTCTATTGAACAAACGCAGCTCTCCCAAAAATACTTTTAGCCTAATGAAAAATAATTTTTTAGGTGACTAAAACCACAAAACAAATTTGGGTGACAGCAAGCACTTTTTGTCAAAAACGCAACCAACATCCACCCAAACTTCACAATAATGTCTATCTTGCCTAATCTCCTATCACAACTAATCCTCAATAAAAACCACAACTAAATTCTAACCCTTATTCTTCATTTCTAATGTTTGCAAACCACTTCATTCAACTCTCATCTCACTAAGAACATAATATTTAATTAGTAAAATAAAGTAGCATCATTATTTATACAATCTTGCTTTAAAATCTTAAAAAAAATTAAAACACAACATATGGATGTATGTATATTTAAACATATAAGAAGAACATAAGCAAACCACAAAGAAAGATTCAAGATACTTACAAGAATAAAGAACAAGAAGCAATAACACAAGATCTATACCCAAAATCACTAGATCTTGAAAAACCCTAAATAATAACCGAACCCTAATTTGTAGATCTTGAAGAAAACCCTTAAATCAAAGAACCAATACTTGCAAACACCTTAGATGTTCTTAGAAATGAACTTAGAATGAGTGAATCTTAATGGAAATCAAAAGTATGGATTGTGTATGTATGTATGTGTGTGCCGTGAGCAAGGAGAGCAAGAGAAGGGAAAAGAAATTTTTATGAGGCTTGCAAGAGAACAAATTACCTAAATCCTTTATCACTTGGTTTAAATAGGGGAAAAACTAGGGTTTTGGGTGAGTCTTGGCTTAAGTCATATGGCTTGAGCTACTTTCTTTTGGTCCTTGTTGGTGTGACCGGATTAGAGCAAGGGGGAGAAAAAGAACAAAAACTTTGCCTTTAGCTCCAAGTTGAGCTTAAATGGCTAGTTAGTGGAATGGTGGTCCATGGTCAACATGTGAAGTGTAAGAAAAATGGCTTCAGAGGATGAGAACCAATGACTTTTTCAAAGTTTTAATTCTTATTACATAATATCTAGATATTTTTATAAAGTAAATCTTACACCTTTACAACATGTTCATGTTAAACTTTAAACTAGGGGTTAGAAAGTAAACCATGGTAAGTTAGGGAGATTATTTTTACTATAAATGGCATGCATGCTATGAGAAAGTTTTTCATACACTTTATATTGAAAACTTTCATTTTCATTCCTCCTTTTTATACACCCAAAACCCACGGCTCATTTGGCACCAAACTCAATCCCATACTTTATTTTTCTAAGATTATAACAACCCTATCTACAAACATACTTAAGGTTATTCTTCAAGGGTGTTTACAAGCCTTGGAATCACCATTTGCATGCATTAAGAAGAAAAGTAAGATTAGGGTTTTGGAAACCTAATCTAGGGTTATAAGCTTGAAAGCTTGGTTTTGAATCTAAACACGGGTTTAGCATTCATTTTACATCCTATACATCATCACTAAGGTCTTTCTAAATCTTTCATACTTTTATTTCTTATGATTTTATGTGTTACATGTTAAATATAGCCATAATCACCACTAAGGACTTTCTAATATGTAAAATGAGTTATTATTTATGTTTATGATTATAAAATTGGGGTGGGGGGATTTGGGTACTTATTGCTTATGTCATGTGATCCTATATATCATGGAAAAGTAAAAATAAAAGTATGTTAACCTATGGATTAGTATAAACATGTTTAGGTTAAATTAGGGTTTTATAATGTTTCTTAAACTTCACATGTGAAAATAATGAAAGTAAAAGGGTTAAACTTGTTACAATGAATTTACAAGGACTAAGGATGATATTGAACCTTATTATAAGTACCACATATGTAAAATATGTTTTTAAGAGTTTTTATAGTAAACTACTAAGTAAATAATACACAAAAACAAGTTTTTATAAAGTTATACACTTAAATACTTAGGGGCTGTTTTAATTCGAATCTTAGGCAGTAGGTTATGATGTTTTAGAGTTATACGCCTCCATGACGTTTCATAATGTTAAGAAAACTCGAAAAACCGACTCTATAACGAAAAAGATACGCCTAAAAAACGAGTTTACGACCTTAGAAATACTTTTTATAAAACTATTTTTATAAAAAGTTTACTATTCATTTACAGCAACTTTTATTTTAAAAACATCTAAACATATGATTATAACTTTTGATTCGAGAATAACGTACACGCAAAGAATCGTTCAAAACGGAACTATACGATGTAAAATTACGACATTTCCGATAATTAAAGTTTATAAAAGTAATTTTATAAACTATGAACAGTAAAAAGCACTATTCATCAGTGGATTTATCTTTATAAAATATAATACCTCTTTTAATAACAAAAACGTACTCGAAGGAATCACTAAAATCGGGATTAAAACGAATAAGTTATTACGATTACAAGTTTACGCTAATTAAAGCCTAAAACGATTAATTAGCTGTTATGAACAGTAATTTTACTATTCATCGCAGAATCTTAAAAACTTGAAAATGTAATATTTTGATCGCTCGTCTTACTACGAAGACGTGGACGTAAGATTAGAAACGCGAAGGCTAGCATCGGGCTTTTAAAACGACCAAATTAGGTCATTTTTTTACGAAAAGTATTTTTATTTACGTTTTCACTTTATAATATTATTTTTACTAAAAAGATTTAGTCGGTGATTTATGCTATATAGAATATTGAGTGGTTTTATAAAGTGCTATATTACTAGGGAGGTTTCATATGAGGCCTCTTGGGATGGCGGATCGACAATTGTTGTTGGGATTACGATTTAAAGTATCCTAACTCCTCGAACGTCATGTCATGACCTCTTTATTTATGATAGCCCGAACGATAGTACGATGTAACAACTATAAGATTATATTCAATGTTATAAATTGAAGTACTCGGTACTTATACGACCTTAATTTAAATAGGTTGCATCAAACATTTTGCGTGACAATTTATCTGTGATTATTGGACTATCAGTACTCAAGGTGAGTTCATAGCCCCCTTTTTTACCACTTAATTGTTTTACAAACTCTACGGGGTGAAATACATTGCTTGTTTTACTATTGGACACAAGTGTTTTTCTAAGTGTTTTCAAAGTGTTTTAAACTGTATGCTATCCCAGGGATTATGCCTGTAATTATTGCCATAAAGTTACCACTATTGCAATTAAGTCCTCTACTATATCTTGGAACCGTCAATTGCTATTGTAGTGATCCGCGAGTGTTGTGGTAGATCTATCGGGACTGACAAATCCCCACCTGGAATTTTATGGTCAACAGTTGACCATGGTCGCATTTTAACATTGAGACACTAACTTTTAGGTTGTTGGCAAGCATCCTATACATTTGGGGCACAAACTAGTTAAGGCTTCGGGTTCATGAGCTTAGTGCAATAATAAACGTTTTGGACTACTAAATGTGTTTTAGAGTCTATTATTACATCGATCTTGTGGTCCACCAATTTACCAACAAACCTATGATTTCACTCAACCTTTGTGTTGACTTTTAGCATGTAAATTTCAGGTCCTAGGGTATGAAGACTGAAGGGGAGCCGTGGCGGATATCAATGAAGATGGATTCTGTGTTTTATCTAAATTATATGCAACTTTTGTCTTTCATAAAACTTAAGTCATCTTTTGAGATTTTGTTTAAATGTATGTTGGATGTTTATGACATCAAAAAAACTTATGGGACCTAATGTATTAACTCTGATATTTTGCTATAAATGAAATATTATCTTAAAACGTCCATTCTTGGTCGTTTCCTATATCTTGTTTGTTGTACTTGAAGTAGCACCCCAATGTTACTATTTCGCTGCTACCTGATTTTGGAGGTTGTTACAGCAAACACCTTAGACGTTCTTAGAAATGAACTTAGTATGCTTGGATTATGCAATAAATTAAAGAAAATGGGAACCCTATAAGGGTGTTGGTTGGCCGTGGGTTTCAAGAAGACAAGAGGGAGAGAGAAATTTTTGGAGGCTTGAAAATGATTATGAAACCCTAAGTTATGATATGTGATGGTATTTATAGGCCTAGACCTAGGGTTTTGACTTGTCAAGTGGAGTATAAGTGACCAACACACACCAAAAGTGTGTGTGTGTGGTTCGGCAATAGGCAAGCCACAAGGACCATGTGGTTTAAAATTTTTGATCAAGGTTCATAAATTAGGTCTTAAATTTGAATTTTGGTCAAAATTAGAAGTCATGTGATCAAATGGTCACATGTTCTAGTCAAATGGTGATACTTGTGCATGAAATGGACACTCTCATGTGTCACTTTCACACACATGCATGGTAAGTTCCAGAAAAATGTCATTTATTTAATTTTAAGACTTATGGTGTATCTGGCTTGGGTTTGGGCGTCTAATATATAGAAGGGGAGGGATATGAAAAAAAATTTCACTTAAGAATATGAGATGGATGATAACTAAAGTTTACACGAAAAGATTTTGAGTTTCCGGGGTTCCGTTAGGTCAAAAACACAAAAAACGCAATTTAAACGTTAAAGCGTAAAAATAAATACCGGGAGTGATCGTAAACTACGAAACACTTAAAAAACTCATATAATATCTAAACTTATTAAAATCCGAAGTCGAAACACGTCCGATGACGTTTTTTAGATTTACGCGGGTTAACTTCCCGGTAAACTACCGGATTTAAACGTAACGTATAAAAATCAAAAATAATGATCGGAAAAGTTTAAAATATTGACCGGAAATTCTTTGGGTGTGACACTTTGTGAGTCTTGTATTTGTGAGGAATTCTTCATACATGCACAAATCTTCGTTTATTGATCGTTTCTTTATCGTTTTTTCACTTTCCTGGACTTTGGCTAACTAAGAAAACAAAATACAGCTTTGCACAAATATGATCTAGAAAGCTTGTTAGTTTAACCAAATAACATGCATAAAACACGGATAACGCTTTTAAAAATATACTGAATTTGAGCGTTATCAAATTCCAACACTTAAACTTGTTTGCCCTCAAGCAAATCTAGAATTTAAGAAAAATAAAATCCACATGGTGTACAAGAATGATTAGAAAAATGTGATGTAAATCTACCAAGTATGAGTACTAAATAAGATTCATCGTTTTAAGCTTTTGGTCAAAAACCGAGATGTTTGACAATACCCGAAGGTTTTCTTGCTTGATAAACATTTCTAAGCACCTCACTAAAAAGGAATGAAGTATAATTCACTCAACACTCGTTTTATTTAGATGGTGGAGTATATAAGAGAAATCACACTCATAGCTCAGTCGTGACCAAATTTATTACCATAGGCTTGTACAAGAAACAAACAAAACCGATAGGGCGTAAGCACCAAGTGTAAACATCTAAAGAGGTCTTTTATTCAGTTCTAACGTTAGGCTAAGGGTTAATAAGGGGTATGGATAAGGCATGGGAAATATATTAGTAAGGTTTAACAAGAACATATAATATAAAAGTCAAAAGTATAAGTCTCAATATTACTAGTTACCGAACAAACCACAAACCAAAAAATGATTATAGTTACTAACTCCTTTATCACATATCGATCACCATATTAGTATATCACGTCTTGGCACATTGGCTAATAGATGTCTCAAATACTTTATCTTCATAATAATATAGTTTATTGGCTATAATTTTCATCACATATGTTTTTTACTTGTTTTCAATGACTTATTCACTTTTTTTTCATCAACCTCCTTTTTGTTCACTCTTTTTTTTCACATACATCACATCTCCCCACACTTCTCATAAACATACACCACAAAAAATACATAGATGAAGCGGCCATCTCCATCTTTGTCGAAATGGCACACACAAATGGCAAAGTGTGGAATAACTATCAATCATAAAAACAATCCAACAAATCAAGCAACTAGCAACCCACCGTTTAGACTTTGACAAGGGGTTAGGCTAAGGTTTAAAGTTAAATATTATTTTTTGCTTTTTTAGTGGATGTAACAAAAAGAAAAGATTGGCTCAGAGGGTGTTCTAATGTTATCTAGCACTAAGAGTGAGTGCTAACAAAAGGGTTACTATGGGTGGTTAGCTAATCAGTGAAACTAGCTAAAAATACGATGAAAAAGGCTATTTGGTTAAATCCTAAGGTTGCCTCGTTATCATGCATATACACTTATTATCACATGAATGTGATCTTATGGTGGTCCGATAATGATTTACTAGCACAAGTTTTAGAATAAATAAAATCACCGGCACACTCAGAGCAAAAGATTTAAGCGTAAAAGATATATGTTATATATGAAATAGGCTCAAATCCTTACAATTTAATGGCAAGGGCTATAGTTTATGCTAGCAGTTATCGATCCTAGAATGGATTGCAATATTAATCGGGATACATGTCGAATTTTTCAAAATTTATCATATTTTCACCAGTGGATTAATTCAGTTCTTCTAATATTTTATCCTATAAGCGTCAAAACAATTAGATCACAAGGGCCAACAATTATACAAAAATGAAAATTTAGCCTCAAAAATTAAAATTTTAAAGATTAGTTTCATTTGTCCAATATTACTTCCCTCCACACTTAAGTTTTGAATTGGCCTTAATGTGAAAAACAAACTTTAAAGTATGGAAAATAAGGAAAAATAAATAATTAGTCCAAGAGAAACGAAACTTATCGGGTCAAGAAATCGCAATCGAACTCCATATGATAACATGTCTAGTACGGGAGATCAATTGATTTCATTTTCAACCAAACGTATACACTATAAAATGTAAAGTCGCAACCCAATCAATCCATCATCCAAGAGCTTTATTGAATCTGCAGAATAAACTAACTACAAAACACGTAAAATTATAAAGCACACTTTCATAGGCATCACGGTTGCATATAGCATATACAAGAAGCCTTTAAACCCCTAGGTATCCCGAATGGACGAGTTATACTTATTAGGTCTGAATTTCAGGATCAATAAGCAATATAGTGAAAAGTTTAGAGAGAGTAAGTAGAGAGAGAAAGAGGTAGGAGGATAATGAAATGAAACTTGAATACACATACAAGACACCCCTCACAAATGAGGTGGTGGAGGGGTATTTATACCCATTTATTTACAATAATGACAATAAGCCCTTGACTTTTTAGAACTTTTCCAAATTAGCCCCTGTTGACTTTTAGACTTTTTTCTATTTAGCCAAGTCCTTGTGCACTTTATTTTATCACAAGCCTTTTACTTACCCCTATTACACATATTAATTCACTATTTATTTACACAGACATTTATCTTAATAAGATTGTACTTTTATCGAATCCTAAAACATCTTCCCCCAAGGGACATTATTGAGATCTCTCTTTGATGAATTAATGATCAATCATTTCCTTATCCGTAACAATCTCCCCCGAAAGGATGATCCCTGCTCTTGTGAACTTTGATCTTTGAACTTTTCCATATGAGATCTCTCTTGTGACTTTGATCTTTGAACTTTAAATCTTGTTTGTCTTGAGTCTTGTTGTGTAATAGCTTGTCTTTATTGTTCCCAATCATGCTCTTGTGATTCTTGAACTTTACTTTTTCATTTTCTTTTTCCTTTGCCTTTGAGATCTTTTCATGTCATCATTCTTTACCGCGAATCCATCTTGATTTGTCTTTTGAAGCTTCTATCCAACATACTCATACTTTCTTGACAGCTTACACTCTTCCTCATGTAGAACCTTTGTCTTGATCAATAACTTGATGATTTGAGGAAGTTCTTTGGTTTATTCCGAGTTTCAGTAATGTTCTGTGACTTTGAGTATGAGAAATGAAGGAATGAATATGACGGTGTTCTTGCTTCTGAAAGGTAGAGATGTTGTTGATGTTCTTCCCCCCAAATAAACAACCATCGTATGCCATACTTACATTTCTTCCCCCCTACATGGGTTGCGCTCTATCAAAATTATTCAACTAGAACACTTCTCGTTCCCTGAATGGCACTTTATGACCATCAAACATAATCATAATCTTGTTTTGCAAACCTGAATAATTCGATAGTGTATTCAATGTGTGAAAGTGCGTTCGAATCATAAGAGACAACTACTAACTTCAATGACCTATCAATCTCATCTCCCTCCCCTTATTCAAATGTAACATCATAACTAACCTTGGTAATCCAACACTTCCCTTGAATGAATCAATGAAATGTTGTTTGTGTTTTTCGAAAACAAATTCAGAAAAAACACAATAACTACTAGATCACTTAGATTACTTGTTAACACTAACTGAATCATTAAAAATCATTTTCAAATTAGTGACCTACGTTCAGCGTTGGCTTGATATTAGCACTGGTAGGATTTCCATTCAATCATTATGAAATACTTAATTTAAGTATCACTCTTAAATGTTCCGACAATGTCACTAAGACATGCAATGTACTTTTTTGTCCTACGTGAGATTTATGATTTGGTCTCTTTTGGCTCTAGACTCAATAAGTGCTTTTTGGTTTTTATGATCGGAGGCTGGAGCAGACTACCACCTTTTCAATATCAACAATCTCGGAGTGAAATGTCAATTGATTATGCGTTTAATCTTCGTGACAAATGAAACAAGAATTCTTTTGAGAGAATCTTGAGTGGTTGGGAAGGGTTGTGCATTGCATCACTAGGTCCATGATGTCTTTCTTCAATACCAAATATCATCTTTGTGATATTCGATAGATTATGTATTGACCCGGTTTCTGCCTAAAGTTTGTGGAGGGCTTCTTTCTTTTCACCCTTTTATCCATACATTTCTTTTTCATTCTTCAATTCCTTCAATGTTAAACTAAACCCGTACCTTATTATCAAACTTGTTGTGATTGTTTTTCCGTGATACTCATGCCTTAGTTTAACAACATTATTCCCATTCACATTCTACTCCATCATACCTAAGGACTTCTATTCTATCTATGGAATGTCCCTGGGTAGATCCCTCTGGTTCTGGTTAGATCATAGGATTATACCTAACCTTACCACCTTATTTCTTCTTTGATCATTGTGAGGTAGTTGGTTGATGGGTATTTAAGATCGAAACCATAAAACCATTTGAAAATCAATCAAAGTGTTTGATATAAATCAAAACATTTAACACTTCGAAAGTTTCACCTTTTTGAGAAATACCCCCCTACACATGTGCATTGATATTCAAAAATTATTTCATTTAAAATTATTTTGCACATAGAGGAAAGAGTTGATTGCACTTTGAGTCTTTTAGATCACTTTGATATTCAACACACTTAAGCATTTATCTTTCTTGATCACATTTTAATCCAATTTTCTCCCCCTCAAAAATAGCATACCAAATGATATTTTTGATATCAATGGATTAAAATAGCTATATGAGAATTTGAAAACACATAGGAGAAAACGGATATAGCATGATTATGATTTGGAACCTTTTTGAATGTTCTAAACAAATTTGAAAAATAGTTGCGTCAAAGTATATAAATATCTAAAACGTATGGTCAGTAGATTGCTCACTCCTCATCCTGTTAATTTCAGGAAACGGTCGTAACCGGACACAATCTTCACCATTTGCACGCTTATCGATATAAACATACTTGACCACAACTTCTTTTAAATCGATTATTATTCATTTGTTCAAAACATTTTCATTTGTATACCATTTTGCTTGAGCTCAAGATTTTGAATATCTTAAATGAAATAGCTCAAGTCCAAGAAGTTGTAAACTTCTCGTTGTGAGGATAAATGTACAAAAATGTACACTTTCCTTTATTTGAAAAACGAGTCCTAAGCTGACATTTACTTAGAAGTCGTATGTCCCGAGCATACTTTTTGAATAGATTTTGATTAAAAATTGCTCGAGACAAAGAAGATTTCTCTTCTTTTAAAGATAAAGCGCACTGAAACGTACACTTTTCTTTTATTTGAAAACCGGGTTGAAATCTGACATTTGATTCCAAACCATTGACTTGAGCTACAAAACTTTGAATGTTTTATTTGAATAGCTCAAGACCGAAAAGATTTCTCTTTTCGTTGTTAAGGATAAATGCACTGAAACGTACATTTTCCTTTTATTTAAAGCACGGGTTGCAATCTGATATATGATTACAAACCATTGACTTGAGCTACAAAACTTTGAATGTTTTATTTGAATAGCTCAAGACCGAAAAGATTTCTCTTTTCGTTGTTAAGGATAAATGCACTGAAACGTACATTTTCCTTTTATTTAAAGCACGAGTTGCAATCTGATATATGATTACAAACCATTGACATCGAATTTAGACAACAACTTTTGGAACCCATTTAAGCACGGTGCTAACGGGTTTACCAAATTTTGAAAACCAATTGAAAGTTGTGTCAAGTCGATGTAAAGATGTTGAGTTCCAACGAGGGCTTGAAACCGGTGTTTCATTTGAAAACAGCTCTCGTGGAATCAACGGAGATTTAAAATTCCTCTTGATATTCCATTGATTTTTGAAACTCGGTGTTTCAAATGGAGTTTTAAATCTTGTTGACGAAGAAGATTTCCATTTGTTAATGTCATTTGATGAAACATCCTGAAAATTTGTTTCGTTTGAAACTCTTCCTTTCTTGTTGATGGTTGAAGCAAAGTCATTCTTGTTTTGCATCGAAAGCATTTCTGATTTGGAATATTTGAAAGATTTCGAATGACTTTGCTTTGGCCTCCACACTTGTTTTACCGGTGTAAAACGAGAGTGTGGAGTAACAAAAACGTGATTCTTTCCTTTGAAAGTACTTGTCTTAAAACTCTTTTGAGAAGAAGATGCTTCAAAAGTTTGAGATTCCTTAATTGGCCTCCACACTTGTTTTACCGGTGTAAAACACGAGTGTGATGTTTCAAAAAATTGATTCTTTGCATGTGAAGCTCTTGTCTTAAAACCCTTTTGAGGAGAAAATGTTTCAAAACGTTGAGATTTCTTAGAAAACTTCCTATCTTTTTGTAAAGAATAGGTTGTAAACTGAGAAACCCTTCGTGAAAACGGTTTTGAAGATTCACCCGTGTGAACCTTTTCCGAAACACTTTCTTTAGGTTTTGAAGATTTTGAAACATTGATGTTCCATTTTTGCCGATTAAGAGAATCAAACTTCACTTTTAAAGCATTATATGAAGTCCTCAACTCATGATATTCTTTTTGACAAGAACGAATATCTTGAGATGCCAATTTTGATTCCAAATATGCAATTCGTTTTAAAAGCTGATCTTTTTCATCTTTAGGCAAAGACTGTGCAGTGACTGGTTTTGATAAACTCTTTTGCACATCAACTTTGGGAGAAAACCATGATTTTGAAATTTGAGAGTTTATCAACAATTTATCAGCTGGTGGTTTTCCCAAAATTTAGTAACATTGAGGTGCTACTTCAAGTACAACAAACAAGATATAGGAAATGACCAAGAATGGACGTTTTAAGATAATATTTCATTTATAGCATAATATCAGAGTTAATACATTAGGTCCCATAAGTTTTTTTGATGTCATAAACATTCAACATACATTTAAGACGAAAACTCAGAAGAGAATGACTTAAGTTTATGAAGACAAAGATTGCATAAAATTAGTCGAAACACAGAAACCATCTTCATTTGATATCTGCCACGTGCTCCCCTTCATCTTCATACCCGTAGACCTCGAAATTTTACCTGCAAAAAGACAACCACACAGGTTGAGTGAAAATCATAGGTTTGTTTAAAAAATTGGTGGACCACAAAGATCGAATGTATAAATAGACCTCTAAACACATTTAGTTAGTAGTCCAAGAACGTTAGTATTGCACTAAGTCTCATGAACCCGAAGCCTTTAACTAGTTTGTGGCCGCCAAATGTATAGATGCTTGCCAACAACCAAAAAGTTATTCTCATAGTTAAATGCACCAAGGTCTAACTAGTGACCAGAAATTCCAGTTGGGGATTGTCGCGACCCGATAGAGTTTCTATCCACAACACTCGTGCGCTCCCTACAATAGCAATTGACGGTTCATGATATAAAGGGTCTAAGTTGCAATAGTGGTAACTTAGGCACAATATTCAGGCATTAATCTGATAGTCATACAGTTAAAAACACTATGAAAACACTTAGGAAAAACACTTAGTGTCCCAATAGTAGAAACAAGGGCAATGTATTTCACCTCCGTATAGTTTGTAAAAAAACAATTAAGTGGTAAAAAAGGGGTCTATGAACTCACCTTGAGTAACTGATAGTCCAATAATCACAGATAAATTTGTCACGCAAAATGTTCGAGCAACCTATATTAAATTAAGTCGTATAGTGTACCAGCGTACATTCAATTTAAAACATCGAATATAATCTTATAAGTTTGTTACATCGTACTACTATGCGTTCGGGCTAATCATAAATCGAGTAAAGAGGTACCGTGACATGACGTGGGTCGAGAGAGTTAGGATATTCTTTAAATTCGTAAATCCAACAGGGCAACGGGCTTGTCGATAACACTCCCATCCCAAGAGGCCCTCATTATAATACTCCCTAGTAATATGAGCACTTTTGAATAACCACGTATGGAAGCAATATTCTATATAGCATATCACCGACAATCGTTTTTAGTAAAAAATATTTATAAATGAAAACGGATTAATAAATATATCTTTAATTTCGTAAAAATGACCAATTTGGACGTTTTAAGCCCTTTGCTCGCGATATCTTTCTTACGTCCACCGTCTTCGTAGTAAGACGATCGATCAAAAATATTACATTTTCCAAGTTTTAAGGATTCTGCGATGAAAGAGTAAAATTACTGTTCATAAACAGCTAAATTAATCGTTTAGGCTTTAATTAGCGTAAACTTGTAACGTAATAACTTAGTTCGATTGAATCCCAGATTTTAAGTGCTACTCGAGTAACGTTAATGTTATTAGAAAAGAGGTAGATATATTTATAAAAATTAATCCACTGATGAATATGCTTTTTACAGTTCATCGGAAGAGTATATAAAATTACTTTTATAAACTATAATTATCGGAAAGTAACGTAATTTACACCTCGTTATAGTACCGTTTTAGAAACGATTTCTTGCGTGTAACAGATCTCGTAAAGCAAAAGATTATAACATATTTTAGATGTTTTAAAAATCAAGTTTCTGTAAATGAATAGTAACTTTTATATAAAAATATTTTATAAAAGTAATTATAGTCCGTAAACTCGTTATTTAAGCTATCTTTCGTTACTAAGATCGTTTTTTCGAGTTTCTTATCATATGGAATCGTCCCATGAGGATTATATAACTCTAAATATCAAAGCTACTGCCTAAGATTCTAAATTAAAAACAGCCCCTATGTATTTAAGTGTATAACATTATAAGAAACTTGTTGATTAATTATTAATTAACATAGTAATTTAACTATAGAAAAGCACAACATCTTAAAAACAATTTTACATATTGTAACTTATAATAAGGTTCGATATCATCCTTAGTCCTTGTAGATTCATTTTAACAGTTTTAGGCCCCTTTTTACTTCATTATTTAACATTTGAAGTTTAAGAAACATTATAAAACCCTAATTTAACCCTAAACATGTTTATAACAACTTAATCCATAGGTAACATACTTTTATTTTATTACTTTTCAGTATATATAGGATATATAGGACCATATGACATAAGAATAAGTGTATAAATTGATAAACTCAAATAAAAACCCATTTTACACATTTAAAAGTCATTAGTGGTGATTTAGCCGTAAATAACATATAACACATAAAATCACAACAATTAAAAGTATGAAGGATTTAGAAAGACCTTAGTGATGATGTATAGGATGTAAAATGAATGCTAAACCCGTGTTTAGATTCAAAACCAAGCTTTCAAGCTTATAACCCTAGATTAGGTTTCCAAAACCCTAATCTTTACTTTTTCTTCTTAATACTTGCAAATGATGAACCAATGCTTGCAAACACCTTAGAATACCTTAAGTATGTTGTGTAAAGGGTTGTATAATCTTAGAAAATCAAAGTATGGATTGTGTTACAAAGGGGTTTTGTGCCGTGGGTTTTGGGACAAAGAAAGGAAGAAAGAAATGAATTTTGCATGTAAAGATTTTAAGTAAAGTTTACTTATGCATGCATGGGTATTTATAGTAAAAATATCTTCTTAACTTAACCATGGTTACTTTCTAACCCTAGCTCATGGTTAATAAATCAAGTTGATAAAGGTGTAAGAGTACTTTTCCTAAATATCTAGATATTATGTATACTTGAAAAGTCATGGTTCTATCCTCTAATTTTCGGCATAATACATATATATGTGATGTTATATTTATTATTTTGAGTATTGGGTATAATCGTGGGTATT